>VWZF01005472.1:478146-637092 GCA_013396755.1 Sclerurus mexicanus | reverse complement strand
CACCTGCCCCGCATCGCCTCCCCTCACACGCTGCCCCCGCCCCGTCGCCTCAGGCCGGCCGAGAGGGGACAGACCTTCTTGCCCGCGGGTGTGCCCCCGGCACCGCGCGGGTGAGAGGCACGGGTGCCTGACGCCTGCTGAGAGGGGGGGTGAGTGCTGGTAAAAATATCCCCAAGTTATTATTTTTTTAAAAACCTTTTAGAATTTCTTTGGAGTGCTTTCCCCTGGGTGCTGTAGCCAGAAGTCTTGCAGGGTCGAGTTGTGTGGTGGGTGGTTTGAAGGCCCTTTTGTTGTGTTCCCACCTTCGGCAGTTCCGGGGTTAGTTCAGAAGTCATTTGATTTCCAAACGTTCACTGTGTCTGCTTTTGTCTGGGAAAATAGTTAATAAATTTTCATTCCATAAATACACGGTAGGAGTCAAACAAAGCTATCAGAGAGAATTCCCTTATGTGGTGTATGGCAGTTTACTGAGCATCACTGAGCTCTTGGCAGGTGGTGTCATTTGGGGCTGTGCTGTGGAGGGAAACCTTGTGCATGTAGAAGGAGCCTTCACCTTCTCACATTTTCTCCCATTTCCAGGTAACCTCCTGCTCTTGTAGGGCTGCACCTCTCCTTAGATTTTCCTTAACAGTCCAAGCAGCAAAATGTAAGAAGTTAATGAAACTTTTGGTCTGGATGCCTTCACACATACTGATTCCCCCTCTGTACCATGTGACTTAAGAGAAGACTAACCTCTTAGAGGTTAAATTATGTGTGTAAATGTTGAAAGTACTCTAAATGTAAATATAAGCAGAACTGTTTATGGTAATCTAGCCGTAGAAACCAAAGAGAAGCAGGGGGCCTGATTGTCTCTAAACTGACATAGAGGGATGGGAATGAGAGGATGTGCCCCAGTACATCTAGCTAAGTGATCCTGTCATTTCTGTGTTTGCAAATGCAATATGTGGTGAGTTCTAAATTGTAAACTAAAATTCAGGGGTTCATGCAGACTGAAGTGCATAGCCTTGGGGAGTGAATGATGTATTTAGGAAACATATGTGAGGCATTTAATTTAGGAATCTAGCCCACCATTATCTTGTATGAAAATTAATATGCTGACCATTTTTGTAATGAGAATTTTATTAGAGGTATTAAAATGAAACTTTTTCCCCACTTTTTGATGTTTGGAGTAAGCTAGTAGCACCAATTTGTTGCATGGAAAGAATCAGTTCAAGTAATTTAAGAATTGTGCCTTATCCTTTCCCAGAAGGCCATCTCTATGTAGGACAAACCCATAACATGAGAGATTGTAGTTTTTTTCCCTGATCTCTGCTTTGTGGTGATAGGAACTACACTTACACATTTTATTCTGTGTTTTCATCTGAAAACCAGAGTTAAAGCCATGTTGGAAAAGTACTATAGGAGTACAAGTGCTATTAGATAAAACATTTTTGATTGATTCATACATTTGTATTTCTAGAGTGTATGTATTTTCTATAGATAATCTATCAGTGTACTCATTTGAATTATGTAATGTCTATGTGTTTTAGGCCTTTTAAAAATCATGTAGCATTTTCTATCGTAGGTGTGAGTTCTGTAAATACAAGATCATTAAATGAGTCAATTCTCTATAGGATACCATGTGTTTTTATTAAATAATAAATATAGTTTTAGTTAATGAATATATTTTCATAAGGAAGACAGTTCTAATACTGGTATGCTTTAGAATTTTAGGTAAGCCTCAGCAAAGAATGAAAGTGGCATGTAATATGAATTAACCAATATATTTTTTGAAAAAAAGAATGGAATTCTAGATGGAAATAGCAAAATACATCATACATACAGAAATTATGTATTTTGTATATGTTCTTCTTGTTTTTCCCCAAGTGACATGTCAAACTGGAACTACTAACATCTAGAATAAGAGCACAAATGAAAATGAAGAACTGCCAAAATGTTTCAGGAGGAATGTTATCACTGTGTAGGGTACTGTGGGCTGGGAACACCAGTGCTTGAGCCATTCAGCTTCCATATATAGTTACTGGCCACAAAAACCAAAGATCAGCACTTAAAAATCAAATACACAGGACAGTATTTACAGATAAAGTCACAAGTGGAAAGGTAAGAAAAAGCAGGAACAGAAAAGTTAAGAAGACTGTGCTCTATCAAGAATATTTTATTTTTGCAGGAGAGAGAGAGAGGATTAACTGTGAACAACTGTGCATCCTGGTTATACTTGGAGGTGTAAATAATTTTTCTGTTTAGGAAACCAGCCCTTTTATATTTGATGTAAAAAGTTGCCTTCCCACTGATTTATTAGGGAGCAGAAGCATCCCTACCATCTTTGCACTTTTCTGCATGTCTGATCTGCATATAATTAAAAAAAGGTTGCTGATTTGTGCAGGTATGTATTGTTAGCTTAAGAAGCACATTTTTTCTATTCTCGTGTTTTATTTCACACCAAAAACCACCAAACCAGGAAATTTCCATGTTGACCTATGACTTTAAGGTAGACAAAGTGTTTTTTACAAAACTCTTATTTCTCCAAACTTGATCATGTTTGTGAATTCAGTTAATTGTTTTAATTGGATTCAGATGCAAACTTTTTAATGATGCATTTGCAACAGCTGGAGATCCCAGGATTTCATACCTGCCTATAGCATCTTGTGTTTTTCTCTGAATTAAATGTAACCCTAAGTGCCTTAGCAGACTGGAGGAGCAGATCACAGAGCAAAGCATGTAACTTCACTAGGCTGTTGTGCTAAGAGTGTGCTAAGAATGTTGTGATCCTTGCCTAGCAATTTATAAATTATTTAAATAGGAATGGGCTTTTCAAGGACATGTTGTGCATACTGAGCTTTTATATCCATGTCATCCTTGTTAGACTTGCATCATTTATGTCTAACAAAACTGAAATAATGCATACTGGGTAGTCTCTCAGATCTGTACCTTAAGCCAGGTTCCTGTAGATTTGAATATGAATTCAGACTAAAGCTATGTAACACCAATATATTTGAATTGGGATTTTTTTTTAAGTTGATTGTAGCATATATTTGAGATGCAAATTACTTGTGTTTGCTTAGTAGTCAAAAAGGGACCCATTGTGAGTATACAGGCCTATAGGCTATAGTATGTAGGCTAGAATGAAGAACTGATATTCTGAAAGAACTGTTGTAAAATAAATACAGAAAATGCTTGTCATTCTCTATAACCTATAATTGTCAGAGATAATAGAATATAGATTTATAACCTGGCAATAATACGAATATTTTAGAGTTTTACGATGCTGTTTTATTTTATAATATATATTTATGCAATTGGTAAAACACACTGACTTCTATATAAATTTCTCTCTTGCTTTTTATTTGTAACACATCCGTACAAAATACCATCATTTTCATGTAGTTTGGATCTGAACAAAATCATGGACATACACAACACTTTCTGTTGGTTTGTGTGCTTGGCATCATCTCTCTGTAGTATGTGACTAAGCTGGTATATGCTTGGATCAGGCCTGTGTGGGAATATGTCAGCAGAAGGCACTGCAGTGGATGTGGAAACTCAGAGACAGAGCCTCTAGCACTCATCTGGAGGTGCAGTCTTCTGAGAGTGATAAATAATAACAAATTTAGCTTTCCACCTCATGCAATTAATTTTCTAGTCCAGTGCAAAGGTGCAGTCTTTGACAAATAATAGAAAAGCCCTATTCCTTTCCATATCTCATTAGAGAAACCAAAATAATTGTTAATATAGCTTGCCATAATCTTTCAAGTCTGTGCATTGTATTGAATATATGAATTCAGAGTAACTCATAGTGAGAGCAGGAGTTGTATTTTGAACAAATTCAAGCTGTTTTCTTCTCTGTTCTCAAGGTTATGCATTTCCAGTGTCAGCTTCCATTTGTTACATGTGATTGCAGTAAGTTACACACTTGTGCTATGGACAGGTATTAAGAGGAAGAAAAAATGATTACCCAAGCATTCATGTGCATTAACAGTGTCAGAGCCCAACAGAGCAAGCCAGTATGTGAATATGCCTGTTAGGACGTGATATATTCAAATTTAATTGGCAGTCATGTGAAGTGGCTCATTGTGTGCCACTTGTGCAACTGTAGCTTTTCTCTTTCATTGAATGATACTGGAAACATGTCTAAACTCTCATTGCCTGAGTTATTTCTGACATGTTAGGATTTGATATCTAAAATCCTATACTCTGAGCAGACTAAACTTCTTTTGTAACAAAACTCCATATTCCAGCAAAGGAATAAAAAACCTGCAAACCAGCTAATTGAAATCATGCCCTCAAAGTAAGGTGTTCACCAGATATTTTTCAAATGCAAATATTCTTATCCAGTGTGGCATCTGTTTTAGTCTGCATCTTACAATTTGCTGCATTTAACAAGCTTAAAATTCTAATGATACTTTCTTCATGCTGTTAATATTTTCTGCACTGTTTTTGGCACGATCACTTACTATTCCTGCTGCTTTATCAATACCCTCAATGAATGTTTCCTGAGCTGCCTTTCCATTTCATCTTTGAACTCAGCAGTTGTCAAAATGTACATCAATGTAAATTTGTAAAAGTTATTTCATAGCTGCTATAAGTTTTAAATTTTCATTAGCTCTAACAGTGCAGATCCTAAGTGGGTAAAGGTGCATTTGGCATGGTGTATTGGTGGATAGTGATGACCAGTTTGAATCAAGGGATATCATCACTTATGCATATTGCTCAATTATAAATTTCATTTGCAGTGTATCTCAAAGTCTGTCTTCATAGTAAAGGTTCTGTCTTCATATTATTAAAGTGCTTTTAATGTTTATTATGAAGCTGCAGTGCTGGTTAATATAATTTCATCTGGATTTGCTTCTCTCAAATGGAATTTTTACTGTCTTGACCTCCAGTTCATGAAAGTTAGAGGGTTTATTCAATAAGGTTTAGTCACATCTTGGTTGCAGTCCATGCATGATATGTAAAAGCTTTCATAAAGGTAAGAATGATTCTGTACATTTCCTGTTGGAAGGGCGCATAATGTGTAGATCAGGGTATGTAAAGAAATGAAGTGCACTTGATTGTTCTGTGTAACCGTCTAATTCTTCAGTGCACCGATCAAACTCAATTAATATGAGAATGAGGTAGGTGGAGCTCCCCATATTTGTCTTCTTTTGGTCCTCACTGAAGAAGACAGTACTCAAGTATAACAAATTCTGTCTGACTGCATCTGGCAGTCAGTCAGTGTGCTTTTAACTGGTAGATCAGTATTATCTACAGTATTTCTTGTGCCTTGCATAGCATGGCCTGAGAGATTATCATGGGGATATTCTGAGTGAAGGGGACAGTAGTAATTTATTGAAAACTAAGCATCAGCAATTTTACTTGTGTTGCCTTTTTTTTTTTAAACTCCAGAACCATTGGTATATATAAGAATCCTAGGAAACAATTTTTAAATAAAATTTCGTTTCCTGTATATCGGTGGAAATGAGAACTGGAACCCCAAAGTCTCATAAAATGACAATCAAAAGAAAAGAATAGGAGTTTGATGAAGGTGACAAGGGAAAGAGGATCTGAAATGTGAGTGTTTCAAACAGGTTTGGTAATACTACTGTAACAAGTGAGAAATGCCTCTTGGGGAGTTAATTGCCTTCTGTTGCTATTGAAGTAAACCCCTATCTGGAAGCTACTTGAGATTAACAGTATCTTCAGTTACAGTAACAGTAATTTAAGTGTCTTACTAAAGGACTAAAGTTTTTTGATAGATGAGTGGTATCCCTCTCTTAAATTTTTCTTTCTTAAAGAGAAATTAAAAGTCAAAGAGCCTTACAGCATTGCCTACACAAGAGAGTTGGTTCAATATTGTCCTGCTCTCACTGAAAGAAAATGGCATATTGGTACTAGTGTTCTTCTGCATCCTACTGCATTTCTTTTCTGCGTGTCAGGATAGGACCGGAGAATGTACAGGTAGCACAGAGAAATGATCTGGTTTAAATGGCATTCATTGGTGCTCTATCCCTGCTCATGTTTCACAGATGAATATTCTTTAAAGTACTATTAAAATTCACTAAATGGTCCATGGTAGTGGTTACTGGTATTTTCCATCTTGTAGAGTTTGCCTTTGCATCTTCACAGAGAGGCTTCAGTTTTAACCCAGAGATGAACTTATTTTATTTGTCTGTTACAGTGTGGTAGCTGTTTTCTACAAACAGCGTCACCAGTGGAAGAAATACATCCTTTGTGGGCTGTTCATTGCTGTCTGAATTGAAATATTGCCATTTTAAAAAGTTAAAAAGATCAAGGGAAGGAAATTCAGTGCTTTCATTCAGTTAGAGCGGGATTCAGGTTATAGAACACGTTATAAAAATAAACATTTTCAAATTCTGGAGGCATCCTGCCGAAGAAGGTAAAACTACATATATTCTGTCTTTTTTCTGTCTCAAGTGTTAAACCCATTATAAGAAAGAACATAAAAAAGGACATATCATATGGTAAGTAGTAGGTTATACTTGGATTAACTCAATTAAAGTAGAACAGAATCTCCAACTTGTTCCTTTCTTCTAGGTTAACAAGTTTTTCATAACATATTATATAGGCATTTAAATACTTAATCTTAACACCATCAATATAGGTTCTTTTATAAAGCTGTATATACCACACATGAACAGAAATACTTTGCCCAAATTGTGTATGTGAAGGATTGTAGCAATTATTAATCTGTTTAAACTTTGAGCGTGAGTAATTTGCACTTAAAAATATGAAATAGGATCACAGAATGGTTTGGGTTGAATGGGATCTTAAAGATCATCTAGTTCCACCCCCTTGTCATGGGCAGGGACACCTTCTGCTAGACCAACTTGCCCAAAGCCCCATCCAACGTGACCTTGAACATTGCCAGGAATGGGGCATCCACAGCTTCTCTGGGCAACCTGTTCCAGTGCCTTACCATCGTCACAGTAAAGAATTTATTTCTGATATCTCATTTCAGCCTATGTTCTTGCTTTTTAAAACCATTCCCCCTTGTCCTGTGCTTCTGTGCCCTTGCCCAGAGTCCCTCTCCAGCTTTCTTGTAGGCCCCTTTAGACACTGGAAGACTGCTCTAGGGTCTCCCTGGAACCAAGCTGAACAACCTCAACTCTCTCAACTTCTCCTCATAGGAGAGGTGCTCCAGCCCTTTTGTCATCTTTGTGGCCTCCTCTGGACTTGCTCCACAGGGTCATGTCCTTCTTGTGTTGAGGGTTCCAGAGCTGAACACAGTGCTCCAGGTGGGGTCTCATAAGAGCAGAGTAGAGAGGGAGAATCACATCCCTCAACCTGATGGTCGCGTTTCTTTTGATGCTGCCCAGAAAATGGTTTGCTTTCTGGGCTGCAAGTGCATGTTGCCAGGCTATGTTGAGCTTAATATCCTTTTGAAGATAAGTCTTCTGGTAGAAATTTTCTTTTATAATCACCCATTTACGGATAGTCAAATAGACATTGTCAAAAAAATTGTTGTATCTCGATTAAATATGTTCCTGAAATCTTGACATCCAAATAAGTATGGACAAAATTTCCTTTAAAAAAGCCTCATTGACGTAATTGAAGAGAGATGTGTAACTAGCATTGATGCTGTCACTTGTATATGTATGCTGTGATGTTGTATTGAAGAAGCAGGAGAAGATAGATGAGGTCTTGTGTGAAAACATTATTACCAGCTAATACTAACTATGCTCTGAAGAGACAAATTAGTAATATAAATAAAAAGCTGAATAAAGGATTCAGGGGTCAAAGCAAGCAGAAAGGCTTGTAGGGTAGTGGAAATAAATTACTCTTTCCTGATAATTTTGTATCCCTGCTTTGCAACACTGAAGCGCCCTCCTCCCTTCGGCTACAGTGAAATGACATGTCTCCGCAGTTTAAGTTAAAATTTATTTCATCTTGAGTGGGGCAGCCTAGGGAGGAGGTGCTTCATTGGATAGAGTAGTAGATTTTCTACAAGAAGAGTGGCCTTGCCTTAAAATGCTTCTGTTGTAGCTCGTATGTATACCAAACTGCTGAGAGATGACTAGTTTTAATTCATTTAATAGAGTTGTCCGCATTTTTAGACTAATCTATGGTCCTATTCCATACATTGGTCTTGAGCTTTCAGAAACAGGAGTACACTTAGGAAAGAACAGAAGCTTTGGCAGAAAATCCAGGGGTAGCTGAAGTCTCACTGAAATGCATGTTTTAACTTCATGTGCTCATGGATGTGAAGTTATAACTCTGCAGCATCAGCATTGAGGGGAACTTCAGTAGTGTATCAGCATTAATATGACAGAACAGAAGGAAATCCTCACCAGCACTAGTTTAGCAGAGGAGGACTAAGCTCAGTGACACTGAACAGCAGTGGTAATCACAGAAGAATGACTTTGGGTACTCTGATATGGTATCTGGCAAAGTCTTTCCAGAGGCTTTTGTAGCAGTATTGGAGGTGTAGGGAGATTCACTTCGGGGTTAACTTTTGCAGCCCATCTTCCTGTTTTGGGGAATGGTTCCTTTCTGGATTAATACCACTGCCTTCTATTAGTGGGACTACAGTGAAACTAAAGCTTGAATGTTTCTCCATCTGCCATCAGTAGTACTTTTCTAATTAATAGATTAAACCATTAATGTTCTGAGGGCTATATTATAATAGCTGTTTAAATATTATTCCAAACTCTGCTTTACAAAAACCAAGTTTACAGCAATATAATAAGATAGTTGTGATGAGGAAATAAATTTGTTGGCTTGTCCTGATATTGTTCCAGGCTAGGCAGTTTGTACTTAGGAAATAGAACCCAAAATTTGGCATCATAAATAGATTAATTAATGTTGATATAATGATAGTGACAAGTTATAATTATGATAATTTTGTGAAAAGATGGTTTGTAGAAAGTGGTCAAAGTCTGAGTTTTGTGGCAAAGCACTTAATTGATGCCATGGTGCTGTATTGTTTTCATGTTCTCTCACTATGTAATACTGTGCTTTTGAAACTACCCTCGTCATAGATTATAAACACTTAATAGAAATAAGTCTGAGTGCTCCTAATGCTACAGTTACACTGCATCTGAAGCTTTCACGCAGGCGAAATTTCATGTGCTGGTAAGGACTAAAGGCCACATCAGCTTGGGACACCTGTCGTTAATTAATTCCTTACTCCTAAACATTGAGGACATTTCCCTGGAGTTCTAAAAAAATCCAAAGACATTTTGTTGTCAAACAATTTGGATCATAGTTCATTTTTATGAATAAGAACTCATGATCTTAACCAAACAGCTAAATATTAGACTAGGGATTTGTCTCTGTTTCTCATTTGAGAGACATGAATAAAGTTTTTTTGTAAAACACAGCTGGAGGAAAATGTACTTTTTCTAAGATAGATTAGTGGTTAGATCATTCACTGGAAGCCTGTCCCAAATTCTAGTTTTGTTTCCAAATGTGCTGGATCAGATTTTATGCCTTCCCAGTAAAGTTATTTGTGGAAATGTGTATTCACACAGTAATATTAAACCCAATATGTTTTGAAGAAAGGCTGTTGGAACGAATGGCTTGCTTAGTAGTAATGAATTACTAAGAAGCATTGTAAAGAATAAAACATTTTGGGGATTACTACTATGTGTATATCTTAATATTTTGTATTCCTCTTTTTGTCTAGAACTTGTCTGTGTGCCCCTCTTCAAATGCCCACTTCACATTCTCCAAGTAACTGTTGCTAACGTGAAGGGCTGTAGCTCAGCTGCTTGCGAAAGTAAGCCACTAGGAACACACAACTTCTATTTGTCTTTCCCAGTAAACATGGAGTTTGGTTTCCCAGTGCTGTGCTGATGTTTAAAACTAAAAAGTGTGGCTTGCCTACCTATGAGAATGCTTGTCCTTCCATAATGACTCACTTTACTGGGGTCATGAAGTGGTTTCATCAGAAGAAAGAGGTTTTCCTGCAGTCATCTGCCTGACATAAGACACTCCTTGCCACATCAGTGGGACTGATCTCACCTTCTTCTGAACTAAATGGAAATCCTGTCCCTTGAGCACCTCTCAGGAAAAAATGCTATGCAGCCTCTGAATTAAATCCCCCCCGTCCTGTCCTTCTGACAGGATCAAAAGTGGAAGAGGTTTCTGCACTTGCATTCCAGAAAGAGCACTGAGACAGCAGTGCTGATTAATCTGATGTGTGCTGTTCACTAACCCTGTTTCCTTTTCCTGTCTGACTGCACTGAACTATTAAAACCACTAAACACTGAGATCCTGCAATCAATTCTATGCAAATGAATGACTTAAATGGAGTGAGCTATGAGCAGTTGTAGGAATGAAAGTCTCAGATGCAGTTTTTCTAGGATAAGAAGGATCTCACTTTTTTTTCCTTGTTGAGTTTTACTGTTATTTTTGAGAGCCCATAAATTAAGGGACTTAGTGATTCAAGGGCTAGTGTAGTTTGGGTAGGGATCTTGTATAAGTGGATTTTAAATCTGTTTGCAAGCTGCACCTCCTAATCTTCTTAGAACGATTTTGAGTTAATGCTTATTAGTACTTGTCAGCTAGCGCACAGTCAAAAAAAAGGAATGAGTGAAAATCTTACTTGAATATTTCAAAAGAGAGCTGTTGTAGTTGATTGTGGTTTTGAAGTGGTAGGAGGATGTAACTATATACAAGCAACTGCATATACCAGAGAATTATTATTCTCATCTGTAGTTAATAAGGGTAAATCAGAGTATAAATGAGGATAGAGATTTAATCCCTCTTAAGTATAATTTAATAAGAAAGATGAGAGACAGAGATTCAATTTGAGTAGGATCTGGGTTTCTTCCCTGAGACAAAGCTTTGGATTCCTTAAGTCTTTGATTTCAAAGAGGAATCTTTAAAAAAAGTCCTGTTAAAGAAGTGCTTACACTGGGGGTGTGGCAATAAGGTGATAAAGAAATGTATTTGTGAACTTAGTCTTTGTTCAGTGTAGCTACCTGAGTTCTGCTCATTGTAAGTTCATCCGCTGCAAAAAGACATTTTTGTCAGTAAAATTAACTAGCAGCATTTGAGTGAGTGATAGGTCTAATGATCACGGACAGTTGTCTGTCTTTGTGGTACACCTTTATAGATAAATGATTTGTGCATCTGATCCAGTGTGATCTCCTAAGAAAGTTCTGTATTTTGTTCTGTGCATGGTGGCAGGCATTTAGCCTGTTATAAAAAAATCTTTATAATGCTGTCAGCAAGTGGTTGGCTTACCTGCTGATCCATAACATTTGATAATCACATTTAAAATGTATGTTATAGAGCTATTTCACTTTAGTTTCATAAATATGTAGTAATTTTCTGAACCTGCTGAACTGCTGGTCCACTTGCTTCTTCGTTGGAGAGTTCTACAATTTTATTTTTCTTGAAATCTAGTTTTTAAAAGTTGTTGCTGTCATATATTTTAAATATTTTAAACATTTGAATTAAAACTTTTTACTGTTACCAATGAAGAGTTAAGATTCTTGCTTGCATATTTAATTTGTCCAACACTGAGACAGGAACTTTGTGAACTTATTCAAGTTGTCTTTCTTACTTGCAAGTGAGAAGAGAAAACAGAACAGTTGAGTTGGTCTATACTTAGTAAAATGCAGAAGAGAAGCTTGGATATAGGAGTTACTAATCTAAAGCTTTTCATTTAGCCAGATAGAGGACTTCTGTTTTGGGCACTAATTCCACAGACCTTTTGTATGTTTGGACATCTCTTTGTTCATGTTCCCTTACAAATCTAAAACTGTGTATCACTGTAAGGTTTTTAGGGTAAGGACTTTCTCATATATACTTTTACAGTGATTGTTAGAGCAGAACTTTGGTGCTAAATGGGGTTCTGGACATTGACTGTGTTGAAATGATGAGAACCATGCTCAAGCTGATAAAGGGCTGTTGTTAGGATGTTTTGAAAGGGTTTTGTTATGTCGCTGAGAAATGCATTTTAATCAGTTTATATTATAGTGCGACATTTAATGCAAATATTTGTAAGTTTGGTGCATATAGATAGAGATGTTTCTCTGATGAAGCCCTTGAGAATTTTTGTCCTTTGTTTTCTTGCAGACCTTTGGAACGTTCTACTGAAGATGTAGATATAATATTCACACGACTGAAAGAAGTGAAAGCTTTTGAGAAATTTCATCCAAACCTTCTCCAGCAGATATGTCTTTGTGGATATTATGAAAATCTGGAAAAAGGAATCACATGTAAGAGAGCTTCATATGATTATCTATTTTATGTAGATAAAATTGGGGGTTAGGCTGCAATTGTCTTTAGGAGATGGATGAGAGTACAATCAGTGGAATGGCCATGAAATGTTTGCAGTCATGGAGGCAAGGCAGGACTAAAGTGCTGCCTGCTGTACAAATGCACTCTGTATTGAATCTATGGTAACAAGGCACACAGGTGATGTAGAACTCTACCACTGTTTTGTTGAAAGGTTACAAGCAAGTTGTTGGACTTAACCCTCATTTTTCCCCTGTAAATGTATTATTGATCTCTCTTGTAGGTGCCTTGTGCTGTCAGGGGCAAAGGTGTATCACCTAGCATATCACTAATAGCATGTTCTTTCCGGTCAATCTGGGTAGCACAAGCCAGACCTGCAGAGCTGCTGTGGGCTGCTCTGTGCCTGCTCTGGCAGCCTGCGTGCCAGGTGTAGGTGCACAGCTGTGCTTGGGCTGTGAAGCTGAGCTGGAAATAGGTAGTGGTCCTGTGATGGGAATCTGGCAGACAGCACTGGTGTTTAGGAATTTTGATGTAATAGGAATTTTGATGCTCTCTAATCATACAGTTGGAGTGCCTGGACATCAAAGTCCTGCAGTTACCGTTTTGCCAGAACTCTTACTGAAGTCAGTTGTAGCTGTGTCTGCACTGGAAGATTATGAATTTCAAAGGAATGTTGTTCAGAAATTTTTTCTTTTATTTTGTTAGTTTTGTTTGTTTATTAACTCAGAGAACAGTAAAAGAGAAGCAAACTGGAGAGAAGAGTGATGCAGTTCTATGTGCTTTCATTGTTTCTACAGAATATTGACCAGAGTACTAAAATATGTGCTTTCTAATGTCATTGGAAATATTATTGTAATAGTAAATAAGTAGTCCAGTAGTCAAATTGTATAGTGACTGCAGTATTGCAGCAATATGTGGGAAAAATGTTTGTTAATATTGTTAAACTAAAAGAGATAGCTCTTATTTATAAGATTTCATCTTTCCAGTATTCCGTCAGGGTGATATTGGGACGAATTGGTATGCTGTTCTGACAGGATCACTGGATGTGAAGGTTTCTGATACCAGCAACCACCAGGTAAAATAGATTTTTCATTGAAACTATCCAGTCAGTAGTACAAAGAAAGAATATGACTTACAGTGAGACAGATAGCGACATACATCGTATAGATATTTTGTCATATCACAAGCTTGTTTCTCTGAGTGTCTTTTAGTCTCAGCTGTCCCTTGTCTATGGAGTCAAATCATGCCATTGATTTCAAGAAAACTGAAATATAATGCTCTGGAAAGAGGTCTACGTTTTAGTATGAAACAAGACTCCTCTGTCTTTTCTAGTGATGTCATATGAAGTTAAGCTAAAGATCCAAGAGTTGTTAATTCATTCCCTAGAAATGTTTGAATTCAGTTCTTGTTCAGAAAGTTCAAACAGACCAACAGCGCAGTCTGGTAACAGCATAATGCTGTCTCCACTGCAAGAATGGGGAAGTATTATAGTAATAGCAAAGTATTGGAACTCCTGCCATGTTAGACCAGAAGCCTGAAGGTAACACCTGATCTGTGCTAAGAAATAGGACACCAAGTAAAATTCTCCCCAAATTCCAAGCAGTTTCTTAGTACCTTGGTGCTCCTGCACTTACAAAAGTTAAAGTGAATAAAAATCAAAAAGGATGGGACTTCTCTGGGAGAGAGTCTGCCACCCATGTTGTCAAATGTCATGCTGACAAGTCAAGCATTTCTTGCTGTGAGCTTAGTCTTCTAGGAAGGCATCATGTCCCATTCCCTGCTCCTGTGCTTGAGATCTGTGATTGTCCAGTCATGGGGTTATACCTCTGACATGGAACTCATTGTGCCTTCACATTAGTGGTATAGGTACCCAGGACCTGATGTACAGCACTACCTGAACATGGTGATGACTGAATATGGCATGTGTAGCATGTGTGTTCTTTGCACAAAGTTTGCCTGAGTGAGGAAAGTTTCTTGCTTGTAGCAGAAACTGGATTTTTTCACTTTGTTGAGCATTGCATCACCAGGGAAATTGGGTCAGAAGGCAAGTTAAGACAGTCTTTCTACTTCTTGCAGTAAGATGATAGATACAAGAGGAACTTCTTTCATATAATTATTTTTAGCAACCTCTTCATTGTTCTAAGTAGAGATTGATTGAGAGTATAATTAGCCTAATTTGAGCAATTTTCGGCATGGCTCGGCTGTCATTGGTATTGTCACGATTTGAAACAGTATGGGGCTGTTATGAGACCCTTTTCTGTGCAGGTCTGAAGCAATCAGGAGTCTTTTCCTGTGTTTGCCGAAAGATGGCACTGCACTGTTGTTAAGGATCAATGCTTTTTACTGACTCATCTGCACAATCTGGATCTGGAAGTTAAATTAAGAATTTTTCTATTAGCTGGAGTATGAACACTTCAGTGGTTTAATGAATATAGTGTAAATATTTTTTTCTGCTTGTTCAAGTCCACTCATTTTCCTGCAATAAAAAACTACAGAACTGCAGTTCAAGTAGTTCTAGAAATTATATTCTGCAGTAATTTCTTAACCTCATGTTTCTTTCTCACAACAACAAGGAACTGAATTCTTACCGCTGCCTAGTTGCCATAGGGCACAGCCTCACTGCCAAAAGGACACCAGCTCATGCATTTACCATTCCTGTCTGGAGAAGTTTGATGTTTGGGGAGTCCTAAATACTATTTAAGTCCAATATTTTCTCTGGTTTTGCTCTGTCTTGGTGATTATACCGTGTCCATCCTTGTCCACTCTTGGTCTCCTGCTCCTTCTCCTGCCGGCAGCTCCTGAGTACCCGTTCTGATCTTGTCTGTACTTCATTGTTGGCATGATGCTCGTCATTCTTGAGCTTGAAGTACTTGCTAGCACTCCCTGCCTGCCGTAGTCACTACAAACCCAGATGGTGGAGGAAATACACTGTTGCATTGCTGTCAGGGCAGCCCTGGCAGCAGTGTGCTTCCAACTGGGAATGGGTGACCAGCGCTTCAGATACAGGGGTGCTTGTAACCTTCCCAGGAGCACATTTTCCAATAACATCACCCAGGAGCCAAAGTGTCCTTTGCAAAGTCATAGTAACAACTAATTGCTCTCTATTGCTGCTGTACCATAAAGGGCATTCATGCTAATGAAGGAGAGCAGAAGAGATACAGAAGTTTATCTGAGTTTAGAAGTTTGTAGTCTCATGTAAGGGTACAGGGTTATGCCATCTCTTCAAGAGAGAAGCTAACTTTGTATTTAGGTTCCTGTTGGTTGAAATCTTTAGACATGACTAATTAATCAAGACATCTTTTAATACTTAAGATGAACAGGAGGTTGTATTAGATGACCTCCTGAGTTTTCTTGTGGTTTGAATTATCCTGTGCTTATATGATGATGCCTCCAGTGTAAATGTAAATATGGAAAATCAGGTTATCTTGATTAAAAATATGAGTCCCACTTTTACTTGGTGTTTGTCTCTCTATCTGGGGAACTTAAATTTTTTCAAGGCTGGAAATTAATGTGTGGTGTAATAGCTACCATGTGCTAACTCTTTATGCAGTCACCTTTGATGTTTGGTAGCTTTCTCCCATTAAAATGCAGTAAGTTATTGTGCATTTGGTGCCTACTAAGAATGTCTTAATGGCCTTTGTTCCTCCAGATGCGTGTAGTTGCGTGTCTTACACTAGAAATTATATCTTCATGCACTAATGGATCAAGACGTCGATGTAGCTAGTGAGGTGTTAGTTCACCCACATCTTGCTGCACATTCTTACTCATATAGATGTCTGTGTTTTCTTACAGAAAATATTACTCATGCTGATTAGGACCAAGTTGAGAATTCTTACACAGAAGTATTGAAGTTAGCTATTATTTGAGATTATGATAACAGGAACCATTGCATCTACTGATTTAAGTGCTTTAATAAAGGCAAACACACGTATTTAGGACCTCATAAAGCTTTGCTTTCATGCTGGTTTGGGAAAGTCCTGTCTGAGTGTTTGCAAAACCGTGTTCTGTCACAAGAGGGCGGCGTTAGAACACGTAACAACCCGGGGCCGGCAGCGCTTGGGGCTGACATGGCTATTCTGAAAATCGTATTCGATTATTTGCCATGTAACTGTTTTAAAGAGTCTGGCCAGAGAAGATGTCTCTGTTACTGTTAGTTTTGTTCCACCGAGGTGGTAAAATATGCTAGCTGCTGCTGGTAATTTCATTTGCCATTGGAATGGATACAGAGATCTGACGGGATTACCTACCTGGTACATCCTGAGTGGTATCTGTTGTGCTTTCTGACCAAATTATTTATGAATTTTCTGGGTATTCAACAATCAATAAGAGACTGAAGAGGACTTTTTCAAGGTAAAAATGTTCACTGTGAATTGCAGAGGTGACTGTAATGAACTGTTTTTGTCTTTCCTCAACTTATTTGTAGCAAATACGCTGATAAATATTGTGCTTGAAAGTCTCAGAAAGATGTAGTTAAGTCACCTTTAAAATAAACAGAAAATGCAGCCTTTCTAGAGTTTATCAGGAAAATGTCCTTACCCTCAGTTATGAACAGATTCTGAGTTCAATTTTTATTTGGTACCCAATGTTACGACTGAGATCCATAGTAAGAGAAGTTCCTCTTAGAGATATTCCTGCTTAGGTATTGTCTTAAAAATACTGCTGACTGCCTTGTATATGTTTCATTTTTGAATTCTGTTTTGAAAATGGACAGAGTCAAAGGATGACTGTTGGCAATGCTTCAGAATAAAGCTGGGAATAAGTGCATTATGGCAAAAGCATCAGTGTTACATCATTGTCAGATTCTGCAACATTATGGATTCACAGCTTTTTACCCCAAATGACTCAGCTTTATATTGCTATCTGATAAAATGTGAAGGAATAAAGAGAAGAAAGATAAAGACCAAATAGCAATTTGATCTGCAGTTTTGCTCTAGTTTGCCAGCTGAATCATAGTGTGCAGTGGGGCCTATTGCCAGCTTTGGTGGAGTATTTTTAAGCTGATGGATTTTTAAAAACACACCAAACTGAACATAGGGCATTGACTTTACAAACAATTAGCCTTTTTTGGAAAAGCTTTAAAGGAGGACCTGTGAGTGCTTGGATGGTACAGCAGTGCCAGCTGTAAGAAGATGCAGAGGGGTGAAAAGCCAAAAAGCTAGTGGGGTTGCTGAGAAGAATGACTGTGGAAAAAGAGGTTAACATGTTCATATAAGAAATGGAAGAATTTCATGGCTGTTTGAAACTGAGGGCAAAGGAGGCATGTGATAAGATGGAAGTTGCAACAGGGAAAGGGGTTTAAACAGGACAGTTCTTGCAATACTGCTTTCTAGCAGGTAAATGCCATTATGTGTGCATGTAAGCAGCCATTATGTATTTTGGAGATAACCTATGTAAAGTTGCGAGATAGGTTCCTACTGTAGTTTGTAGTGTGGTGTAAATATGCCCAAGCTAGCTTTGAAGAACTCAGTTTCAGCATGAGAACGGCTCTACCCATTGTGACACAGAGGTTGGCTGAACTAAGGTACTCAGCTGACAAGCAGGGTGTGTTGCCTCATGCTCAGCTCCACAGTGCTGTGACCGTGTTAATTTTGGTTTTGAACTTAGCTTATTGAAAGTTAGTACAGAAAAATCATTTCACTTCTCTCTGCCAGGTGACCTAGGAAGGAGTCCATGACATGGCAGATAGTTTTTAGAAGATCAGATAGAAAGGAATGGAAATAATGAATGTGTTACTACAGTACAGTTAGTCTGAACCATAAATGTTTTAAGTAAGTATTAGAAGAGAAGCTGGCCACAGTCTTTCTAGAAGCATAATGCCTCCTTATCACCTTGTCTTGTGTAAAGAAAGTGGCCTAAAATATGTTTGCAGACTAGTTTTAGCATGTGAAGGAATTTTTATTATTGTTAAAAGTAGCTTGATAAGGATTTTCTATATGAATGGCTGAAACACTTCAGTAAAGGTAATGGAACAGAAAAAACACTTCATAGGTAGTTTACTTTTGTGTATATCCTTGGTTTCTCATTATAAAAGGGATTTTTTCCTGAGGACAAACTGAACTGTGTCAAAGTAATAATAAGCAAACTTCTCAAAATGCCAGCTTTTGCAAATCTCCAATTAAACATGGAGATGGTATGGTGTTCTAGAGGGACACAGGTGCAGAAGTGAGATGAAGGTGCAAGGTGTGGGAAAATTATGAAATTAAAAATAAACTAGCGATGTCAACTCTTTTATAAACCCAAAATGTTGAATAAACTAAAATTTCAAAGAAGTGTCCCAAATCCCTTTGAGCCTACACTCATGATTTTTTTCCCTATTTTCTTAATTTCTCTTTCAAACACTATGATTTTATTTACACACAGCACAAAAATTGTGTTTGCCAGGTTGAAAAACAGAAGGTGTCACAAGTCAGGGAGGAGCATGTGGGAATGAGCCTTGTGATGGTGGGGGAGGGAATAAGGTAGAGCCTTGTTTCTGATGTTCATCCATTCCATAGAATGATCTTGCAAATTCAATAATGTTTGAGATTGGTGGGGGGGTAAGGGGCAAGTTTAACAACTCTTTCACTGCATGTGTCTCACTTGGCAGTAAGAGTCAGGGAAACTGAATACGTAAACAGCCTCTGAATGCTAACATTTTATAGTGTGTTCAGTGAACAGATAGCAATGGAAACAATCTCACCTTTTTAAGTTTCTAATACTGTCTTTTAAATAGCTCTCTGAATGTTAGCTGGTTACCAGCAGCTAGAACTCCCTGCTGCTTCTGGGATGGCAGAGGGGAACAGCAAACCGAGTTTTGAGCTGGCAGCAGTCCTCCTGAAGTCTACACTGAACAGCAGGAGATTCTTGAGTGTAAGGTTAGTGGTCATAATAGGAAGAACACCCGTTCCCTGAGGAGGCTGGAGATGTACAAATAAGGGGCAGCAAGAAAATGGGGCTCCAAAATCTCAAAGAAGACACATGAGCCTTTGCCCTAGCTAGATGTGAAACTACACCTCTGTGGAGAACAGTGATGGCTGGGGAAAAAACTGAAAGCATTTAATAAAACTTGGACTTTTATTTAATGAATATAGATAGGACCATTCCAGCCTCTTGACCTAACACCCCACAGTGTTAATTTATTTCTGCTGCTGAACAGCTGCCTCATCAGAATTTATCTTATGTTGTTCCTTAGCCGCACCAGTCCTTTTCTTGTCTCTTCCATCTTTAAAGATATATTCTTTAGGGTTGTAAACAGTCAAAAGAAGGTGAAGTGTTTCAAATGAGTTCTGTGTTTTTGCGGGGAGGAGGAAAGAGTGAGAAAAAGTTGGAAGATGTAAACGCTGTTTATGATCCACCTAAGGGACAAGTTTCTTTTATGCCAGGCTATTTGATTGTCTTTCCCTAAAGAGAGTTCTTTTATCTGAACTTTCCAAATAGAGTTAAGAATAATGTATTGGACGTCTGGAGATCAAATTTTGTGTGAGCAGTAGGCACATTTTCTTTGTTGCTCCTTTGAGTGCAGTTGTGAGTGTGGTAGCACGCATATAATGTTTCAGCTCTGAAAGGTGAGCTTATTAAGGCAGAACTTTAGTGTATAACCTGTATTATAGTCTGTTTGTAGAGACTTCTATTTAGCTGTCTAGGTGCTCATTCCCAATATTCTTTCTGTTAACAAAGCCTGTTCTTTTTTGCCTTCCTTGAAAATTTATTTCTGACAGTTGGTAAATTCGTCCTAGATCTTTTCTGAGACATAATTGATTTTGTTTTCCTGAACATATAATTTTATATGGTAACATCTGTGTAAGAGCAATTTGTTATGGTTCAGGGAACTGGACTATTATGGGCTTGTGTCATTGTATTGCAATTATAAACCTACTAACTTGATCTTAATAACATTTGCCTATTACAACTTATTAGATGCATGAAAGGAAGACAGTGCGATTTTAAACACAGCAAATGATGCTGAAATGTGCTCATGCATCTCTCTTGGATTATCAGCCGGAAGGATAACAAGTTTCTGCTTTGATTTTTGTAGACATTGCATGAATCCTACATTTTAGGATTAAACTATATTTCACATGTTGTAGCAAGTAAAATTAGCATGTGTTTTTGTATGTTTGTGTATTTGTCTATGTGCACATATGATTTCCTTTGTCAAGTCAGTTTGTATGGTTTTAAATTTTTAATGCTGTTGCTATTTGTTTTCATTATTTGACACAGTCACTTAAGGCCCATCTTAGAAAAAGACATGTAACTGTTCAAGCTTGTGCTCAGGAACATAGCAACTTGTAAGTCTAAAATAGAACATGTATCTAAAGATCTTGATTCAATGAGTTCTTTAATTCCTAGAAGTCTAATTTTTTGTCTGCAGTAGCTCACAATTTTTATTGGAACTATTACAGAGGAGTTCTTGACCAAGGGAGATTGATTTAGGTATCTTTCAATCTCATGAATGACGTGTTCATATAGACTTTTGAAATGGACTTTACTGTTTGTTTGGAACCCTTCTGAATATTCTGTACATGGATACAGCTATTTCAGGTTGTTTGGACTTTAGTAGTTTCCCTGACATCCCTGATTTTTGTGAAAGTAATTATTTTTTTTAGTCTGGTACTTAATCGCAAACATCCATTAGCAATTGAGAGATTTCCTGGCATTTTCAACAGAAAGGCCAAGAGTTGGTTAAACTCTACGACTGCGTTGCTCACAGCCCTTGTACAACAGAGAAATGCATTATAAATACAAGAGGATGTTATAATTGAAAGTTATGTTAACTGAGGAAACATAGCAGGCAAATTTTCTTTCTGATGAGGGTAACCTATGTAGGACAAATTTATATTCCAAGATTGCATTTGTGACCCTAGTTATCATCACCTCTGACATTTCTCGAGATCTCATCATCACAGCAGTGTTTAGAGGTACATGAACGGAGGTCATACTTTCTTCCAAATACGAAGGTGACTCTTGTGTTCTCAGCTTTGCAGAGGGAAATGTCTAATTCAATTGGTGGTCATAGAAAACAGAAATCCAGCTTGTTTCCACATTAATGCTTCCTGTATTGTTAATCAGCATATGATTTTTTATTTTTTGGCACTTTAACTGATTTTCTTTTAAAGCAGATTGCTGAAGAATCTTAAGGTAGTGCTGTTAGAAAATGTGACACAAAGACTCTTGAAACATCCTGGAATATTTGCTATGTGTCTTTTTTTTTGTTGTTGTTTAAAGGATGCTGTGACAATATGCACTCTGGGAATAGGAACTGCTTTTGGAGAGTCCATTCTGGATAACACTCCTCGCCATGCTACCATCGTTACCAGAGAATATAGTGAGCTCCTTCGAATTGAGCAGAAGGACTTTAAAGCACTTTGGGAGGTAAATTGAGATTTATTTGGATTTAATGCTGGAAAAAATTACTTAAAACGCTAAGTGTTTGTAATGAAATAAAAGCACATTTATGCCATAAGCAAAGTATAATTATTTTAAATTAGTTTGGAAAAAATGAAAAGTTTTTACTTCTCTTTAGTACTTCATATTCTTTTTGATTACATATTCCTGTATTTCTTTCTCATAGGCCTCTTCTAATGAAATAACTTAGGTGAAATTTCTGGTAGAATTTATTTGTATACTGCAGGTGTTGCTTTCTTAGCCTTAAACTTGCTTTTATTGCCAGCATTTATGAGGAGAGTCTATCCTTGATATACTCTGAAATTTTATTTTCCTTTACTCCTATCTCATCACCAGCTGTAAGGGGTTTAGAATTTGCAGATGGATCAAGATCACTTAAAAATTAACTTACTGATTACATGTGAATTCCCTTAAAACTTTCCTTTGTGGAGAACATACTGCTGAGGTTCTTCCTTCTATAATCTGCATGTACTTTGGTATCCACACAGAGAAGACTTCATTAACATGTTACTGTGGAAAGTTACTGAACTTGAATCTGCCTCATTTTTGTAAGCATTACATTTAGTTTGAAAAGTGTTCTGGTTCCTTTTGGCCTGGCCTACACTATTGCCAGTGTGTACTGCCAGCTTGTTTCAAATGGTGACTGTACAAGTGTAGGTGTTGTGTAGAGCTGTCAGATGGTGTGATGGTGTCCTAAAGTTTCAGGTCTAGGGACACTAACTATATTTAAGCAATAGATGCTGGTTGTAACATTTTAGTTCAGCTTCTCTTCTAAATGCAGATGGATGGGTTTTTTGGGGTTTTTTTTGGCTTTCTTTTCCTGAGAAAGAGCAGTATTATACTCCAAATAATTGTCCCAAAGGAGTACTAAAGTGAGTATCAGAAAGAAAAATCAAATCCACAACTAGCTACACTGATAGAGGGAGCAGCACTCCCATCACCACTCTGCAAATATGTGACCTTGGTGCAGTTAATGGTGCAGCATGACCAAGGTGTGAAAGACCACAATGTCAATGAGACATGCTTGCCATTAATGGTCTGACAATATTAGATATCATTCTTTGAATTGCATAGCCATGATTTGTACTGGGTTTTTTTGCAAGTTCTACTGCTAGAATAAAATGCTAGTGAAGTCTTGTGGAAAATTTTAAGAATTTGACAAGTCAATATTTTTCTGCAGTTCACAGTTTTTTTCCTCTACAGCAGCTGCATTATAGTTTTAGGCCTTGGCATTAAAAGATTAGATATGCCAGTATCATCTGTTTTAACACATGCAGTACTTACCAGTGGTCAGAAATTTCATAATGTGCATAGTGCTTTACAAGGTAATGATGGAGGACAATAAATCCAATTGTAGGTTTCCCCCGTAGCACTTTTTCAAAAAAATCACGTTTAATTGGTATAAGCTCAGTCATTTCTCCTATGTATATGAGTTTCCTACTAAGCATTCAGAGGTTGTTATTTTCCTATCCAGGGTTATTGGAGGAGTGGAAGTTAAGTTCCCTTCTTAAAAATTTTGAACATTGCAACATACTTGAAGTTGTTTTAAAACAAAAATGCCAGCATCATTTACTCTTTAATCATCAATACAGTGTTGTTTCTAGCAGTTTTTCTGATTATGATGATTTTTTTAGATGATAGATGCTTTTGGAAAAGGTCACGTGTGTTGGAAGCATTGGAAGTGATCACAGGAAGCTTTAGCACACATCTTGTCTGTTGCAGCTTTTATGAAATTGTGCTGTAGAACGTGTCACAAATGCTGCAGGTGTCAGTCACAGACCACAGTTTAGGTTTGTGGTGCTTCTTTGCCTTTTGTGCTGTTTTTTTTGCAGTGAACTTTTGATACATTTTGGTGTGCTTTCTTTCAAGGAGGCTGTCCTCATGCTTTTAGAAAATTATGTCAGCTTTGCTGGTTAGTCTGAGGTAGAATTAAGTTGTTAATTTTTTCAAGGCAGTATTTATTTCCTTGCAATCTGCTCATCCCAGAGCCTGCATAAACTGCAGCTAAGGTATGATAAACAGAAAACGTTTAAAATGGACAGAAAATTATTTAAGAAAATTGCCTCAAAATATACTGGCCATAGCAGCAGTAGTATATGATTATTGTTGTTGTTATCTGAAGAAAAAGACATACTTCTCTAAAGGAAGACTTTGTTATGGCTGCTGCTTTCTTCTCTCTGCCTTATGCTAAGATTCATCTTTGCTGTGACGGTCTGTATGGGGAAATTGTTACTGGTACAATGATGTACCATTCAGATTTGTTTTAATTTGTTTATAATGAAAACCCACACAAAGTCAAGAATAGAGCATAGATATTTAATATCAGTCGTACCATAGAAAAATGGGAAAAGGCAACAATGTCAGTGTTATTACAATCTAGATACAGTAAAAACTAAAATCTACTGCATGCAAATTTCAACTCTCCAAATACTGAAAATTTAATTCATGAAAGAAGTAGTTTATTAAAAAAAAACCCCTGTGGAATAATTCCAAAATAGTGTAATACTGTGTTATAAGAACAACCTAAATAAATGGTAGGGTTGGAATTCTTGAAGTGGTTACTGATTTAATGTGTGTAGGATTTTTATGATTAATAATTAAATTGCAAAAATACATTTTATATATTATTTTTTCATTTGTTTGTCCATTTTCCCCTAGAAATTTACTTTTTTCACTCTTTTGAGGGAAAGAACAAATCAAAACTCTGTTAGCCGATTAAAGGTTTTCGACATACAGAGCATGTAAAATCCCATACTGCAATTTTTAATAGTCTTTCTTATTTTTAGGTTGTGAACATAATTTTGGAACATGAACCAGCATTAACTGATTCAGTATTGACATTAATGTATTGTGCAACTAATCTGAAATGCTAGGACTAAGAGCTATGAACTGTCTTCTTTTACAGTAAAACTTTGTTAATACTGAAACCTACTGATGAAATTCACATTTGCAACAAATATTTTTCTACCTCAAATCTATGCCGTTCTTTGAAAGACAGATACTCATTTATACTGCTTATGAAACTTTTAGTATACATGTTATTTTAGTTTATTTAGTATATTTGTATTATTTTAGTATATATATGAAACTAGATTTTGAGAGAGAAAGATATAATACATATCTATTTTAAGTATTCCTAAGTTTAGAAAGAATTTTCAGAATCTCTGAAACTTCATTGTGAGTTTGCAGAGTTTTTTAGAGTTTTGTTTAAATTGAAAACTAACTTATTCTGTTAGCTGTATTCTAAGAAACAATTGGTAGAAGGAGTCACAGATCAGATGTGGTTTATTGACATATTTATTAGACATTATGTAGCAAAGGTATTACTTTCTTTGAGTACTATTGCAATTGAGTCTATACTGGAAAGAGATGGCTACTGCTAAAGAGCCTTTTTTCTCTATCAGCATTCTTCTGTCAGTTTTATGAATTTAAATACTCTTTGAGGAAAAGATAGGATAATCTTTATCAAAAAATATAGCAAAATGCCCTCTGTAATACACATAGCCCCATACTCAATCAGCCTTTTAAGTACAGAAAGATTTCAAATGACCTTCACTTCTAACAGTCAGGGAATGCTCCTCGAAACAAATGATATTGTCCTGAGAACAACAATTGCCAGTTCAAACGGCCTAGTCTTGTCTCTCGTGGCTGTGTTTGTTGCAGTAACATCCTGTTCGGGCACATCTGTTGAATTTCTGGGCTTACTCATCCTTGGAGACTTCTTGTCTGTCAGCGGCTGTTACAGCATATTAAAGGTGATGAAATCTCCGGTGAGATTCTCACACAGCTTAACACTGTGCCCTGATGAAGCTCTAGGAGGTTGTGGGAATCACTGGGATGTGTCTCTGTGCAGCAATTGTCCGTGGTTTTGGTCTCTGAGGAGCTCTGACAAACATGAATAAAAGTTCCTTGTTAGTGTTAGAACACTGTAGACTTCCAGGATGCTATTTGTGTTGCTCAGTGCTTGTTTTCCTTCTTGAGCAAGCATAAGTGTGATTGTGGTGCTAGCTGCCTTGCCCAGAAAGCTCTTCCAAAGCACAAAGGGAAATACATCCAAAAATAAACATGAAAGCGGAAAGCTACACGTGAGGAGCTCTGATCACACACAGTCCATTGGGTCACTGTCTTGCTCCACCACTAATAGCAGATTCTTTTTAACAGGGTAGGAGTGAAGAGAATTCCTTTGAGCAGTGTGATCATTGCAGAAGTTCTCCATAGTTCATCTTCTAGCTTTGTCCTTTCATGCAGTTGCAAACTGATTCAAACCCAGACAGGAAGGGAGTGAATCTGCTGAGAGGTGACTTATTTTTAGAGGTCTTTCCTACCACAGTGTATTACTCAGCCTTCCTTGGATAACACACAAATAACCAATTTCCTTTTGTGTGGAATAAGATTATGTTAGAAGTTACTGAACATACCTTGAGAAACATTTCAACTTGAGTAAATGAAGAGCAGCTATTACTTCGGTATGCAGTAACTTTGCAGAGAGGGAAACTTGGCCCCTGTAAGGTCAGAATGAATATTTTAAATTTTTTTAAAATTCATATTCAGCAGCACCTACACATCTTGTAGTCTGATAACTGTAGCATAACTTGCTTCTTGTTTTTGCCCATCTAGTATTAATTCAGTAGCCCTCAGCAGACTTCACTGCTCTATAATGATAGCTTTGAGAGAAACAGCTTTCCTATGTACTTTGTTTTTTGAGCTGTGAACTAACTGTGAATGTTAGTTTTTAATGAGGTAGTTTAAAAACAGATATAATGGAATAGAAGAAATTTTACATGCCATTTCAGTGGAATGTTGTTTAGGAAATACATGTATGAAATGGCTGTAGCACTGTTCACTGAGGTTTCTGAATAAGGCTTAAGTTCATGAGAATTGAGACCACATCTCTCAGTGCATTTGCATGGAATATTGGTTTGTTATTTTAATCACACCCTTCATATCAAGGTATAATATAATCTTATGCCTCATTTTATGTGCTGGGATAATGGCAGTAGAAATTACAAAGGCACTGTAAAAATACTTTAATTAAAATAGCCATGTAAGGTTTTTCTTTTGGTTTATCCACTCGGCCATATTGTAAGTATATTGTTTTTTAAAGGATGTTACTGTATCTCATGTGGTGTTTCGCAGAGTAATGCAATAGGCAACACTTCAGAGAGGTAACCTTTTCCTTGCCTTAGGCTATTGGAATGTATGTGTTGCATTGTTACTTGAAAATGTTCTGGCTTCTTTCTCCAATAGACTCCTGAATACTTCAACATGTTTAAGGAGTATTAGGAATCTATGTAAATGTCAGTACTTTTTAATATACCTTTTCACTAATGAGTATTCCATACTAGAAATTCTTTCCAATTCATTTGAGTGAGAGATTAAATTTGATCTGAGAAATGAAATATTGAAAGGGGGGAATCAAAGAAAAAAATCAGGTTCATGTCCAGCCCCTAAACTATCAGATTGATTTATGGTATACCACTCTGCCTGTTTATTGCCCAGTAATCAATTGCAAAAGTCTCTGCTCTGATTTACTGATTTCCCATAGGCAAACATAGTAGAGGTATGAAACTATAGTTAATAAAATACAGCATATTTAGCTTTGAAGCATGGATAATCATGAGATTTAAAACAGTGAAGTGCTTGGAGACCCACAAAAGCATAAAAAGGTGGTCATGGAACACTCAGCTGTCTTTACCCGCTTCATGTCACACTCTCCATTGACTGCTCAAACAATTCCTTGAAGATTTGTCTCTCTAATGGGGTTTTATTTGAGAAATGTAAAAGTGGTCATATGGTGGTAGCCTGCATTTTCTGTGTAGCTGGAATACTGTGTTCACCAACCTCCCAAATAATCACCTTGTCAGAATAAGAAAGAATTATTCCATATTATGAGACAAAATACAATACAAAGGAAGATATGGAAGGACTAAGTGTGTGGAATGTGTTGCTTTATGCTGTCTGCAAATCTTCAGCTGATAACCAATTCAAATTTGTATGCAAAGAAACAGAGCTAGTGTGAGAGACATTGAATAATGAAGTGATGATAGGCAAGAAGATTTTTTTTTTCCTATAGGAACACATGGAAGGAGTAGGAATATGAAAAATCCCCCTGCCCAGCTTTAGAGTATGACAGTAAACACAGAACTGGCAAGATGTGAGCAAAGCTTTGAAAATAGCTAACATCCCACCTTCATACCTTCTGTGTTAATACTGATAAAGCATGCAAGTGAGTAGCAGGGAAAGATTCCAGAACTGTTATTATACCAAGAAGTGCTAGGGAGCACTGCCAGTTTTGCTGGTGTGAATTGAGCGTATTTCAAGTGAATACAGCACAACTGCTTTGATACACAGGGAGCTAAATGGGGGCAGGGTCTGGCCTTTAGTGCTGCTGTTACACTGGTTTTGACCATCTCTGCAATATGCTTCTAGGTTTTGTCTCTTGTTTTGCTTTGTCAGACATTTCTAATTTTAAATAGTGGTGCTCTGTCTAGTATAGCAGATTTTAAATGAGTATGAAACAGCATTTTATCCTCAGTAGCCAAACATGCATCAGAACAGCCATGTTTGTCAGCATAGCAACAACAACTGCTGCTTTCATGCAGGTGTATTGATCACTTCATATTTTAAGAACGGATGCAGATTTTGTGAATACTATTTATGAGAGCGTTATCTCCTAAGGTAACCTTCCTGGCCACTGGCAGTGGAGAAACTTATCTGGGAACTAGATTTTTCACTGCAGGAGTGCAACTTTTCTCTTGGTGTGATATGTACTGATGGAAGTATACAAGTGTTTTGATAGACTCTTGCTATGTTATGTTTTTCGCTAAGTAACAGCATCATTACTGAAAAGTTCATAATCAATAATTGTCCACTCTGTTTCAGATAATTTGCTATGCCATTATGTATGATATTCAGTGTTGTCAATGAGGCAGAATTCTTGCAGAAGATGCAGTTAGTTCTAACTCTGTGAGTGTCCCTTTCTTTGTTATCCTTGGTGACAGACACTGGCACTTCAGACACCCCTTAAGCAACTGAAAATATTGAAGAATAACAAGCTGACTGGAAAGGCCTGATCCTTGCTCATGTCTCTCTACAACAAACTTTCCTGGTGCGTGTTCTTATGTGTCATCCCCACAAATGGATTTGCATCTCAGTCTCCCAGTTTGTTCTCAATTTCAATAGGAACATTTTGTGACCCTGTCACTGATCACTGTGTGAGGTGGAGTAAGGCTGTGTAGATGTGATTCCTCTTACGTCATCCTACCATGTCATTGCTTTTAGGTGCCATTCTGTATCATTGTAAGAATGACCATCAGATCGGAGCCCCTGTTGAATCCTGTTATACTAGACAAAATCTGCAAAAATATATTGTCATTCCTATTTACAGCTTTTGTAAATGTTTATATGTTTATTAGCACTTCAAAAGGTCTTAAATTATATTGCAGAAAGCTTGACTTATTTAAGGTTTCTTCTTTGATAAAAAGGAATAGAAATGTCCAGAAAGCATGTCAGTCTCCCTGTAAAGTAATGCCTTTATTGGTTTTCTCATATTTTATCATGGGTAGAGGTAAAGTTGAAAAATATGAATTCATCTGATTTTCAGGAAAGTAAATTATTTTGATTAATTCTTAAAATATTTAAATTACAGAAGAACATCTGACAAACTGAAATGTATACACTTAAATCTGCAGATGTTTTTCAGGCTATGATTTCTCTTGAAAGCTTTACTGCCAAACTTGCACTTTCTATAACCAGCTTTTTTATTAGCAAAGAAAGTGCTTTTCATCCTCAGCAGATTGTATTATTAAATATGGTATCTCTAAGCATGATGTGCTAAATGGCAAAAACATATATTGCAAAACGCAACTGGGAGCCTATGAATATTATTTCAGGATACAAACTTCTGGTCTTTCATTAGTTCATTTTTATTAGGTAAAAATATCTTTCATAGAAGAGTCATAAGATTTGAAGCTTATAAAATAGATTTTGGCTTTTTTCCCAAACATACATTTTAACTATCATATATGTGTCTGATTCTCATCTGTCACAGAGAGAAAAAAATGCATAAGAGAATTATGTCTATGCAGGTATGGTGTGTGAATATGTTACTGCACGAATTTAGATTTGCATTGTCAAACTTCTGTGTCAGATTGCCTGATAGCTGTGTTTGGCAGTGCCCTTGCCTGAAAATACAAAAAAACCTCAAAACCCAAAGTGATTAACTGTGTAGGGCTTTGCTTACACTTCTCACCTTCTGAATTTGAGACAGACTGTGCTTTACATGGGGTCATGTGTGAATGAGGTTATTTCGAACATTGACCCTTTCTGATCTTCTGTTCCGTGTTATCTCAGTCCTTCTTGTCTTTTCAGATGAGTTGTGCTTTTCCTTCTTTACAGAAGAGGTTAATCTATTATTACTGTTTGCCTTCAGGTTATTGAGAAAAATAGTAAGGCCTTAGACGCTTCCTTTTAACAATGAGTTTTTGTTGCTTTACAGCAATTGATGTGGTTGTGTGTGCTATAGAGTGCGTGCTTGCATTCTGCATTTGAATGGGTGCTTTCTGCATGTACTGGATAATGGGTGAGGCAAATAATGTAATACCATTTCTTAGATCAATGGATATGTTTTAATATTGACATTTTAAAAATCTATTATAGCTTAAACCTGCTGACATCAAAAAAGTTTAAAGATCTTTGACAATGAGCTCTGTGGCAGTGGAAGATCTTATGCAGATTGACACTAACTTAAAATGAAGTTATTGTATCATAATATATATTATTACTTTTGATTCTCACAGTCTCGTGTATTTTATAAAATATTTTGTAAAAGTGTTAACTTTAGATAGGGAAAAAAAAAAAAGAAACAACAAACCTACAGGTCCTAGTTAGTGGAATGTAAATTTTTCCTTCCTTACAGAAGCATTCCCTTGAATGAGCTTTCAGCAACTTAAAATTTAAAACAAGCCAAACCTCAGACATTATCAATTTATTAGGCATATGGATAAATAAATGGGTTGAAAAAGAGAATGCCTTTGCTTGCCTTAGTTCTGGTAGATGTCTTTTCCTGGTCATAACCAGAGCTGTAAGGTTCAATGTTTGCCCTTTCCCTTAGTCTGGTTCCTCCCCTCTTTTCATCCATGGTGAAACACTACCATATTGAAATCAGTGAACATTGTGAGATTTTAACACAGGTAATTACTAAATGCTTTTTTTCTCCTAGTATAATATGCAGCACAGGCGGGTGGCAGTAGATTTAAATTCTCTTTAACCTTGTCCATTCTGTAATAGTTTCGATCCACTGGCATAGCTGGTAAGATGTGAGAGCAAGAGGCTGGAATCACTCAAATGGTTTTGTGGCTTAGTAGTTCAGGGATGCTTAACAAAAGGGTCAGCCCAATGCTTGTACTGAGGTAAATCATATCAAAGCCTTACAAACTCTAGGCATCCCAGAGGTACACTTAAAAAGGAAGATATAGAAAACTAAGAACTGAATATGGAATATTTCTCCTGTGTCAGAAAATAAGAACTACAGGACTCATTCCCTCATCCTGTCATCTGTGCTGATTATGGCCAGTCCCAGATGTCAAGAAAAGAAAGAGATTTAAAAAACCCTCAATAGTCCCTGTACTTGCTCTTGAATCAATCCTTCTTTCAATCTGAGCAGTAGAACTCCAGCAGTTACAGTTCTCAGGGTTAGTGGGTATTGCTCTAATTCCATTAGTTCAGTTAGCTACAAAATTCCCAGAAATCTGTTCACCAGCAATGTGAAAGGCCTTGCCTGCAGGCCCTCAGAAACGTTTACATCTCAAGGGGATTTATGGAACAACCTGTTCATGGCTAATGTTTTTCATCTTGGTGGTAACTGGTTATATATGCCACAAATATTCAAGAACAGCACATAAAACGTGGTGGCCTTTTGAGGAATGTGTTCCATGTACTTTTAGACTATGTAATGCATTGGATGTTCACAAAATTTGTGTTTTCATCTAATGTTTCTGTTACAGGCTGTTGTTGAGTGCAGTGGTTTAACCGAGTGTGTGGATTCATAGCAACAGTCTGATGTGATGCTTAAGGCTCAATTTCTTTATCCTTCATCCCATGCCCGATTAGATAAGACCGTTAGTGTGTATTTCCTCTGAACTCTGCTTAAACTTTCTTGATTAAATCCCAAGTGAAGAAGTTAAACTGAAACTCACAAATAAGTTTGCACACTAAATATCTTCTGACTGAACTTTACTTTTAAATTACACTGATAAAATACTTTCTTCTAGATGCTGTACATAGCTCTAAGCCAGGCTTGTATAACATTTGAGGGTGATAAATAATCAGCATTTAAAATTAAACCTAGCCATCCTGCATTTAGTACTTACCAATATAATTCAATTTGCTTACATTTTAACCATTTTCTCAGTAATTTCTATTTAATTTTGCATTCCGCAGCTCTCTTGGCATTTGAAAAATATCTTTTCTGGCTACCAATGCAAACCATTTTCCCAAAGTATTAACCAAAATATACAAACAAACTCTGTTCTGTTAATTCCCACAAAACCCTATGCACATTTTTCTGAGTGCAAGTTAGTGGAATTGGGTATAATATAATAGCTTTGTTTTAGCATAATAAAAATAAGCATTACAATATGATTTTTGTATGACCTAATCTTTGAGTCACTGAGTCCTTCAGAGAAGTCATGCTGTTCTAAAAAGACTGAGTTATAAAGGAACTTGTTTGAGTAACTTGGGCTTTTATGCTTAATTCTCTCTGGGGATAATGCTGGAGACTCTCAGTACAATTAAGGAAAGATTAAAAGCTCAGTACAGACTTATTTTCTTTTTTCTTTCTTTCTGCCAATACCCTTCAAGCCTGTATCCTCTCTAGAAGCATGAAACATTTTTCAAATGCCTTTTTTCTTTCTACCATCATTTCTCAGGCAGTCTTGTGGTATCTGTCTCTTCCACGGATTTATTAATATGGTTTCTTTCTACATTTGTCACTTTTGTTCCTGCTATCATTTAATTGAAGGTTTGTTGATCTCTGGTTACAAGTTCATGGGGTGTTTTTCCTTAGGTCTATCTGTGACATTTAGATCTTACTAGTTAACCAGGAATCACAAAGCAGTTAGGAAATGATTCTTGCACTGTTGAACGTGGTGAGAATTATGCCATCAGTTAGTATTTCTTAGCACATTTGCTCTGCTCTGCAGAGCTAAAGGAGTGAAATGTAGCAAAAGTGTAAACAATTAAGCAGATATGTCTGAATACACTGATGGAGTAGCAGATTTGATTACTGTACCCATTTTACATAATGTGCTACCAAAGAAGAGCTACACTTCAGTCTGAGCTCTGAGGCGTTTACCTGTGCTGTTGCTGTAGTATGGTTGAAAGATTATGTGTTTTGAGATTACAAGAGAAGTTCACATCAAAACTCTCATCTTTGCAGGCTGTTTCTGTCTGGTGTATTTACACATATATCCTTGTAGAGAGTGTTACCTCTATCTGACCTCATATACAAAAAGTACTTTGTGTCATTTTATTCTGTGACAGACTTCTCCTATTTTAACATCAGAATGTGCATTTTTCTGCCTTTTAACCTTTCTGAAGAACTACTTGGTATTTGACTTCAGAAACTGATGTATGCTACCGATCAGCCCAAAAGTATTGATACTTGGGTGGGTTGTTGACAAATTTGCACACTAAAATTATATAAAGGAGTGAGGAGGTTGGAAATTCTGGAAATGCTTCAAGCCATAGCCATGGTAGCAATGCGGATTTTGCTACCATAAGAATTCTCTAAGACACTGATTTTACATGGGCATCCATACTGTTAATCCAACTATCATTACAAAATGGTAGGTGAATTACCTTTATTGGTATCCATTAACTGGACAATGTCTTTGGATAAAAATTGAGTTCATCTATATTGAATACAGTGTAATAAATGGCTGTGATATCCTGAAGCAGACCACGAGTTATATTTTCCTTTCTTATTTAACAAAATAATTCTTATTACTTAGTATGAAGTTCTTGCTTTTTAATGTGAGAGTAAACAACACACAGAAAAAAAACAACCCTTGTGAAGCTTTTGTTACAAGTAACTGCAGGGAGATGGAGAGGTACTTTATATCTGCCTACTCCCCTGAGGTAGAACAATGGCATAGCTCTCCCTCTATGATAGTATGTATATGAAAAATAATATCAAATTTCTGGGAAAAAAATAGATTCTTGACTGTGTATTCTTCCTTGTCCCCAGCTAAAGCAGAGCTTTAGTGTGTTTCTTCAGTCTTCACCAATTAACATTTCTGATGATGTTTCTTTTTTAGTATACCTTTACTGCTGAAATTCTTACTTCAGTCTATATATGCATATCTTCATTATCTGATAATGCTGCTGCCACATGCACAAATGAAATTTATTATTCTAATATTCTAAAGAATATAAAGAAAAAAGCAACTTTTACTTAAAGTAATAATGAATGCTATCTTTGTATTAGATGTGTTCTTTTTAAAGGAACATTTTTGAATGGCTTGCTTTGTATGAGTAGAATTTGCTAGAAAAGATGCCCTTGTGACTGTCCCTGAAATCAATTTGCTCAGCATGATGAAAATAAGTAGAAACATATATGGAAGTTTTGATACTATAGAAAGACAATCTCTTAATGTTACTAGTTTTGTTTTCCAACTGTGATGCATTATTGGTCGTGACTGTGCTGTTCTTCAGTGGGTCCTTTATCTTGGTGTTTATACTGCCACAGCAATGCTTATCTGTTTGCACTAGGCGTTACTTACAAACTGCTGCATAAGAGGAGGGGAGGGGAAGGTATTTTATTACATGCTCTGCATGGTGAGAACAGTAGCATGGATTAAGTATTTGGAATCTTAAAGCAAGATGGTAGAGTTCCAGTATGTTCTGTGTAGTGTTGTTGTAACTGCAACCTGTCCGGTTACTCTAACTTCCTTGCAATAATGGACAGTAGAATTTGCTGTGCCTGTGGCAAAATGCTCCCCATACTATATCTTCTGTCTCTTGCTATGACCAAGACCTGCTGTTTCAGAGGAGACTGTAGAAAAGCCTTCAGATTGGTTATGTATTGTAAAATGGGGTGTAACAGTATAGTATGCTGCATAAATAAAAACCTGTCATGCTTCTTCATCAGCAGTCTTCAAGGGTAGGGCTAGTTCTGTCCCTTCTTTTGGAACTAAAATGGTGTCCTTATTTAATGAGAGCTTTATTTCCATTTCTCTCCTTCACTCTCTCCATCTCCCTTCTGAAGAGCTATTGGTCCATATTGTACGCTCTCTAAAGTTTTGTCTTTGCACACTTTAAGTATCCATGCCAAATGGCTTGTGAATCGATGCTGCTTTTGGAGAAACATTCCACAGCCAAGTGCATCACATGCTATGAACAAATTTATTCTTATTTCCCCTCCAGAATTTGTTTGCTTCTCATGTGTACTGCTTTCATGTCCCTCAGGTGATTACTCTCTGTCCTCAGTATTTATATCCTTCACTGATTGCATCCTGTGGTCACATCTATGTTTTGTTACAATATAAAAAAAAGGCATGTTTTCTTAAATTACCTGAAATGCCATTGTGCTTCTTTGTATGAACTCTCTAGAACACAAAATTTTATGACCTGTCTTTCCTGTGTATCTGGAACGTACCTAATCTGATGTTTGCTATCAGTTTTACGTGCCAGAATTTGATAATCATTGGCAGAAGAGCATTTTGCCATTGTATTAAGAAAAACTGTCACTAGTTAGGCTTACATAGATATCTATACAGAGGTACAAATGACAGCAGTGCTGTATATAATATGTATTATTGCTTCCTAGACTTTGCCCAGTCACTAGCTCTATGCAAATGATTTCTCCAGTGAATTTTTCCAAATGTATCTTTTCCTCAGCATTGCTAATTCCCTAGAGACTTACATATTATATTTATTTTTTGTTCATTTGTAAAATCTTCTCCTTCTTCAGTGTTTTCATGTTATCAAGTTGTTTATTCTCCCTCTGAGATTATGAATTAAAAAAACCAGAACCCAGCCCTTTAGTACTTCTTTAGACACCACGTTTTTATGTGTTGCCATGTTTCATTATCTTTTGTTTGCAGTCATTTAATTAACTTAATTTTTGTGACAGTGCTTCTACCGAAGGCATTTTCAGTTTTTTACAATAAGCTATTGACTATTAAATATTTTACTGATCTTCAAATATGTGGCAGCTACTGCATTTCTTTCTTCCACTACTTCAGTGATTCAAAGAAAGAAACCCAACAGCAACCCACATAACTGCATTTAAAGCCTCCAACTTTGGTTCAATCAGTTTTGCTGCTTTGTAGATTTGTTTAACTATGAGTGAGGGCTGTGTGATCTAACTGTAGTGGTATTTACTATTTCGTTCTTGAAAAATAATTTCCAAGCATTTTGGGTTTATGTTAATTGTAAGGAACCCCAGTACATGGTGCTAGTTACAGTCTGGTCTGAACTAAAGTGGCTAGTGGCAGTGTCAGTTATGCCATCCATGTGCACTGGATGAAAAAGGATGGAAAATTAGTGCAGTTCTGATACTGTAAAGGTTTACAGAATCAGTTAGGAAAATTCACTCTCAAATGAAAGAAGGAAAAGTGTATTAGAAAACAAGGTATTGGCAAGAATATATAATTTCAGTTATTTTTCTCTGTTACGTGTTTTCATTCCTCTCCTAAGTTAATTCTAATTGTCCCAGGACAGAATTCACCCAGCATAAACTGCTGCAACCTGCATTCTATTATTCTTCAACACATCTGCTAACATTTAAATTAAAGAAAATTAAAATTTTTATTGGCACTCCCTCACAATGACCTCTTAGCATGATCATTGTTCTGCTGCTCCAGTTGCTCCTCTATCAATATGTACCTCATTAAATGAATAAACCCCTAAATTCCGAGTGGCCTCCTGTCTCAGTGAACACTATTGGCTACCCTCTACTGTGCTAAAGTATTTATTTCCACATGTAGCAGTGTTTTCTGGTGTTTGTGGAATATCCCTTTGTGCCCATGTTGCAAGAAAGCGTGAGGGGGGAGGAGTGACCCCAAACTCACCTCCAACTTCACCTTTATGCTTCATGTCACATTTTGGTTTCCAGTCAAAAATGGGCTGGCGAACTGCTTGGTAGCATCTAATCAAGTTCAGGAAGATAAAGCAGAAATATAGTAATTATATGCTGTATTCTGCAGAAGCTGCAACATTCAGAGGATGTGCATTTGATTTCAATGACTAGTACAAATTATTTCCAGTCTCCTCCTGTGCAAAATTTCTGTAAATATTCAAGTGAAAGTATACTAAGCAACTTCATTCTGTCTCCAGAATGAAATTGCTCCTCAAAAGTTTGGTAATGTTATGCTCCTCCTTCAGACATGGCTCAAACAACTCTTGTTTCTGTGCCCACTCAACAAACCTGGTGCTTGTCGGCCTCCTGACTGTTACTCATTTATGTTCTCAAGGTGTCTGACTTCCAAAATGCTGTGATGCTAAACAACCTGAGCTCATTTTCCAATAACATTTTTAGTACCAAGTCCATCTCCTCTTTGGGCTCTTGACTTCTTACTAGTGCATGATTGCCTTTACCTTTTGCAGCACACTTCTTTGAGAAAACTGCCTTATACAAGTCTTGCTGATTGACATTAGAGAGTGGTACGAGGAACCTGAAACTCATAGGAGCTTTTCTGCACAGAAAAGTGAAAAAATGCACGAAGTATCATGAGTTCTCATAGTCAAATCCAGGCTTGTTTAAAACAAAGAAAAATGTGAAAAGAATCCCCCACTGAAAAGAAACGGTGTACTTGGCGTGTCTATATTTACTTATTCCAAACATAGTTGTAGGTGAAGAAAGTTACTGTACCTAATGAACAATTCATGGCATTGATCTCTGGATAGGAAACCTATCCCACATTCATTGTATGAAATGTTGCCTCTTAACTTAGGGGATCTATCTCCATTTGCCAAAACAATTTTTCCCTGCTCTCTTCACCCAAGTTGGATTTTGACCTTCTCTAATTTTTTTTGTGTAGTCTAAAATGTGTCTTACAGTGGCCTTTACATGTGGGCTTTCTGAAGCTAAGCGTTGTTTTGTGAGACCGTATCTGTCCATTGGGCAGGTGCTCCATTATCAAATGAGGAATCTAGTTCATCTGGCTAGGTATGAAGGCTATAAAGCTAAGTTTATCTCTCTTGGTTATTAAATATACATTTAGTGATAGATGCAGCATGCCAAAGACTCTTAAAGGGAAAGTAAGGAATAGAACACTTATACTATTACGTTGCCATGCAATAAGATAGTTTATAAATGTCATCCTTTAGTTTGTCTTCAACCTGTAGTCTGATATGAAGTGGAAAAGGGACATTTCACAACACTGGCACTAAAATGCAAGAAGACATGGATGACCACTTTGAGAAAAGTGAGAAATTCAACTTAATTCTAGCATTATTGTTCTAAGGAAAAACATGAGGCTGATTGTTAGCTATTCAGAAGGCTAAGATATAGGCTTGTACTTCCTGTTTATTCAGCTTTTTCCAGTGGTTCTTAGTACAGTGTTATTTGACAAGTGGGTTCTGTAGCCCATGGGACAGCATATAATCTCTTCAGTTTTGTTCCTGATCCTTGATGCGTACCCATATTGTGGCATGTGCAGTTTGCAGCTAGTAGACTACCCTCATTTGTAGGGATCTCTTTATTTCAAATCCTAACTCAACTTTTATTTTGAGAAAAAGGTTCCTTTTTTTTTTTTTTCTTGCAGAGAGAGCCTTGAAATGTAAACTGGATACATGGGGTTAAAGTGTTCCTACTGATTTATTTTCCCTAAGCATTATTTGTTCTTCTACTTACTAAAACCATAGTCTGTACTGAAAATGTTTCTGGCAGGGTTATGGGGAAAATGTCATAATGTTAGGTTGAGAAAATGTGGGTTTTGTGTGGTATAGTTAGCCTAATGAAGGGCTAGTATAAGGAATAGTTACAAAAGAGGTTTTGCTGGCAGAAATCCTATTATCCCTAGAATAATTTGCTGACCAAGGTTGAAATGTAGAGCAAGATCTGCATCGACCTTTGGAAACTTGTGTATTCCTGTATTTTTTTCATGTCATGGTAGCTGGAGGAATGGGTTGTCAATGATTAGATAGACTACCAATGACTTCCTCTGTTCTTCCCTGTGGAAAGCCTAAAGATGTGCCAGCTCTGCTACACCGCTGTTGACATTTCTATCTGCAAAAGACAAGTCATATAAACCTGTCTCATGAAATTAGTCTTATTGCAATTTTGATCAAGTTTTATCCTCTTGCTGTCTCCATGTGGAAAGTGAGAATAGAGTATGTATTTGTTTTCTGGAAGTATTTTGGTGATTGTTGAATGGTTGAACAAGCTTTTAACATCCACAATTATTATATGCAACACTTATATGAACACACAGGTTCTCATCTGAAGAGATAGATTGCACTTCACTAGGCTTTCCTGGGGCCTCGGCACAAGCAGCTGAGGCTGTGTGATGGGACACCAACTGTGGCTTAAAAATTTTGTAGGTTGATTTGGGGTTTTTTGTGTATAGTTTTGCTGTGTTTTAAATGTTGGTATGTTATTCCAAGTGGGCTTGGAATCAATAATAAGTTAGAAATACATTTAAAAGTCTGCTTTGTATATTTTTTTCCTGAACAACACCCTCTTCAAAAGACATTGTTTTGTTCATTCCTCCCCATCCCTCTTAGCTATCTTCCCTTTTAGTGAAGTTTTAATGTGGGTTTTGTTTTTTTTTTCAATAGAGGAATCATGTTTAATTAAAAGTTACATGCATGTTTTCAATTATAGATGGCTATTTGTTTCACTTTACACTCTCATTTGCCTTGAGTAATTTCCTGTAGAAATACATACAATCCATTTGCATGTTTCAAGTATTAGTGTGTTGTTTGCATAGTTGTGTGTAACACTTAAGGAAACGCCTGGGGTTTATGAAGCACCAATGATGCTTTTTAGTGGCGGACAGTGATATGATGGCTATTCTTTCTTGCTGAAAAGGTATGTGGTACATGAAAGTGGGGGTTCACCCAGCTCTTAGTGTGGGAAATTTTCTCAACCCTTAGTGATTTGTCTGTCAGTGCCCCAGGAAAGCCAAGACCCTTATGGCCGACAAGTCTGTCAGCATCCTCTAAGGGGACCCTTCACTGAACAGATTCACTGTATTGGAGGGTAATTCGACTGCCCTTTTCAGGGGGGCCAAGCCAAGAGCATGGAGATCCCTCAGTGGGTCTTCCCAATGTGTTATCCACTGCTGGCAACTGCTAGCACCTATTAAAGGACTCAGTCTAACACTTTATGGAATAACACTCTTTATTAATAAAAATTGTGACAGGTTAATAAGGTTCAAGGGTTGTCTGACTGCACAAACGTGTTTAGAACAATCTACTATACTATAAAGCAAGTGCAAGCTCTAATCCTATAGCAGCATTTAATACCCATAAAGTTTAATTCTTACACAGTAGGTATCCATATAGGGGAGAAGACAGGTTCAGCCCATTGACTGATCCTGGCAGTTTTAATGGAGTCTTCCTCAATTTTCTCCCTGTGCTCAACTTACTTTTATACTATCTCTTTAGGTTTAGGTGGAGCTTGAGTGAGGGAGGCTGTGGCATCTCCACTCCACCCTCTGTTCCATCCCCTGTAGCAAGTGCTTTTCACCGTATAGGGAGCCTTTATGAATTGTGTTGACCATGTTCCATCCAGAGAGATGCAGCTGCATTTAACCCTATAGTTCTACTTAGTCTCCTCTAATTTTTAACCCTAGCCATCTTCCCACAATATGGAACCCACTTTTTTGAGAGAACTGGAAAATATGTTACCAAATCTATGTGTTTTTCACATTCTGAAAGTGAAGCAAGAGAATTTTACATCAATCAGAGATAATTGGATGTTAAGCAGGTGGACCAGCAGTAATGCTATATTCATATTTTTGCTTGACATAAATCAATGTTGATTGCTGTTGATTCCCAACTTCATGGCCTCATGTAGTGCAGCAGAGAAAATATGTATTAACACATCCCAATTGATATATATCAGAATTCCTTTACAGATAAAGCCGTTGTAGTTTTTAACTGCTAGAGATAAGGTGATAGGAGGTTTAAATTTTATTGCAACACATGTTAAAACCAGAGCTTCTTTGGTCTACCAAAATAAATTCCATGCTTTGTCCAAGTGGAGCACAGTGTATATGATTCTGCTCACCCACGTTTAGAAGAGGTGAACTCAAACAGGGATTGGTGCAGAGAAGAACTACCATGATAAGGGAGATGGACTGTCTAGTTTATATAAAAGAGCATGTCTTGCTTAGTCTGTTGATGTGAGAGTGGATGTGGAATACAATTGCTGTTTCTAAGTATGTAAGACCACCACTCAGGGGGAATGAACTGTTAAAGGACAGTGCTGCTCAGGAGCAGGTGGGTACTAATGCAGCTTCAGGGTTTGAGTGTACGTTAGAAGTTTCTTTCTAATTAAGAGAGATGAGGTTCCAAACAAACTTCTGATGGGAGTCTGGGGACAACATAAATGGTAATGTTTAAAGTGGAGTTGATTTTATTTTAAGAGTGATTTTCTGTGTGTATCTGCAGTAGCAGCTCCAGGGCTGTTTCTATACCAGATTTCAGTGTTTTGGCTAAATACCTTCTTTCTAGTACAGCAAAGATGTACATGAAACCACGGGGTTCAAGTTTTGTTTCAGTTATTGGTGAAAAAGTGTCCTTGCAACTGATACTGCCTTCAGAATTGACAGCACTTCTCACTTTTGTTTGCCACATCCATGTTGCGCTCCTTTTTGTTGGAAGTCTGTTGGGAAGGTCAACATCATTCTGTCCTCTCTGGTGTAGCGATTCTTCATTTTTTGGTGTTGCAGCATGTTTCTCCACAGAAGGGGAGGAACACTCCTAACTGGAGCAGTGCTAATGGAATAGAGCTATTTCTTCAGGACACTGTCCTGAGGCATGACATTGGGAATTTGAATTTCATTCCCCAGGGAACACAGCTGAAGGTAGAATTACTCCTCTTTGGGTTAGCCCAGTCCTGAGGAGGATTCAAGGCCAGATGGAAGTGAAGCACCCATCTCCATCTTTCTTGAAATAGAGACCTTTCGTTCTGTATGTCAGGTGGTAGCCACCTATCACACACAGGCTTCTCAAATTCAAAACCATAAGATGCTTACTTAGCATTTAGATGTTGCTGTCTGAAGGCCAGGAGGACATGAAGTTGAAGGTACATCAGCTCCTCAGTGTTTCCATTTAGCTAGATGCTGTCAGCTCAGTATTAGGGATGCTTTGAAACTCTTTTTTTCAGGTACCTTTCCTCACAAGATTCTCAGTCTCTGGATGCCCTTCTTCAGTCATGTGGTTCATTACTTATCAACAACACACAAAAAGAGGAGGAAAGCTGGGGAGGTTTGAAGTAGTCACGTGCAGTCCCACACCTGGATCTAAAACTGCCTCTGTAACAATTCTGTGCTAATGAGCACGCTTAGGTCTTCGTTACATTCTGTCCCCAAGGTTGTGTGCTCCCGTGGCAGGTGTAAAAATATGTGTATGTAAAATCCAGAAAGCACTTTGAAATGGATGTTGCCACAGTAGACTTTCACATTAGAGCAAAAATAGTCCTTCTTTGTTTTAGTGTTTGTTGTAAAGTAATGAGTTAATTAAATTTCGTTCTTTCTTTCCTGGTTTCCTGGCTAGGGTAAGACACTTTATTATACTGAATGCTGATAATAGATACAGAATAGGTCTTTATGAGCCGCTGAAATTTTTCTGCTGTTCAAATATTGGTAATGTTTAAGCAGCACATATTTCTTGTTTAATAGTCAGGTATAGCATTTGGCTCTTAAAAACAGAGAGAAATACTTCTGTGATCAGAAAGAGTAGCAGCTAGGAACAGCAGTGATGTGACTCATTTTGACAGTGAGCAAACATATCAGAATGTTAGCATTTTCAAGACTAGATGGTCTAAGACATCCATTTTTTCCTAAATATTTTTCAAAGACCTAATGAAAATTTAAACAGCTGTGTCTCATGGTGTCTTGAATTGAAAAGATCATGAATTAACGATTGCATTTTACTGCTGAAATGCTACTTTTTTACTGGAAAGTCAAAATAGTAACAACAAGATTCAGTCAGGTTCTTTGTAATACTTTTAATAGCTGAATTCGACAATCCCATAGTGTAAAATATGTCAATCCTATGACAAAAAAGAAATAATTCCTAATGAACACATACACTTTGAGGCACTGAAATAACTTTTAACCAAATCAGAGTATGTGTTAAGAACCTTTAACATATAAGGTACTTCACTTGCTTTTTTTTTTTTCCTCATAAACCCTGTTTGCTTTAATTAATTTCACATTCTCTACTTCTTTGGGATAAGCTAGAATTTCACTGTGTGTTTACAAAATACCTTTGTGTTACAAAGTGAAAATCCATTTTGGCTGAAATGCTGGTGTATTACAGCCCTCTCTTGCCTAGGGCCATGTGCGCAGGAGAATATTCCTTTAACAGAATAAATCACCGAAAGACTATAGCAGACTTGCTGGAACCATTCTTCTGTATCTCTGACTACTGTTCTTGCCAAAAGTGTTAAAAAAGAGGCTCAGTGGATAAAAGATTCTATTTGTGTGAGACTACCTGCTTTGCAATGATTTCAGAAGGAAAAAAACGTACTACATTCACTGGCTCTTTAATTCGGATTGCCAATGATAATGCAGAGTCTACTGCTAAAGAGAGGTAGGATGCAGAAGCAGAAACATTAGTGCTAATCTGCTGCAGAAGGACTAGATAAATCAGCACAGCTCTCGTACATCACTGAGGGAGAAGCTGATTGCAACTTGACCATGTGCCTAAGTGGTCACATCAGCAACAAGAAGGGAGCATGGATGAAAAAACGAAAATGTGTCCTTAGGGCTACTTGCTGTGCAGGACCTATAATAGCACATCAATGTAAGTTTAAGGTTTCTTTTTTTGTTTTGTTTCCTTCTGTTGTAATTATTGTTGTTTACAAGAATGTATTTTTTTATTTTGCATAGATTTAGGGGAAATGTAATAGAGCAAAGTGTAATACTAAGCAGATAATACTTCAATACTGTTTATGTCTCCAAATAATAATGGGCTTTATTGCTGTGTGTCTCAACACAGTTCTTTCTTTGAAGATGTTTTAATATTTAATTCTAACAGTCATATTTCGGGAATTGAGCAGGGTTTTGGGTGAGATGATAGTGAGATTTCTCTTCCTCATTTCTGTCATCTTATGTTTCAAAATGATTTGAAAGACAGAATGCCAGAAAAATATATGTATATTAATTCTACTGTGAGAATTTTTGCTTTTTAAAATTCTTTCTGCTCATAAAGAGTAATTTCTCTGGACCTTTTTATTTCTGAATTTAGTACAGATGGTAATTTTCCTACATTTTTTAAAATTTGTGCAATTGTTTAATTTAATGTCACTTAAGCATCTGCAAAAAGGGAAGGCAGGGATAAGATGAAAACTGAATAAGCATTGATTGCTAGTCTGAAAATTAAATTTTAGAAGTTTTTGCAGTTAATCTGATTTCAGTTCATTTTTACTAAATTAGATTATCATATTTAAATTGAGGCTACTATGCAGCAAACAAATGTGTGAAACTGTCCTGGGAGCACACATTTTGTGCTGTATCAGACTATAAAGATGTTGTTGACTGTAAAGTCCCAGGAATACCCTAATTGTAGAATTCAGAGCAGCATGTTTAAATAATGCATGGGAAAATAAAAAGGAAAGATGGAATTTTACTGTTCAGCTGTTAAGGTGACGCTTTGTTCAAAGAGAAAAATTGTACAGTAAAAGCTGTTGATGTGAAATCTCGGGCTGTCTCTCATGGCTTTAGGGAAAAAGGCAGGGAAACCCAAGACAGGTCTTGCTGTGCAGTCTGAAAGTGAGGGAAATTTGGAAGCATTTATAAAACCCCATCAATAATGCTATATTTATTTACTTATTTCTAGGGAAAGATAGGTGCTTTAAACAAACAAATCTATGAAATATAAAAAAGGAGGTACGAAAGGTGTCTCAGTGATAGGAGCTTGATAAAGTAGGTGTAAAGATACAGAAGAATATACATTTATTTTATAGTGTTGTTACTATGGCTGCATATAGTAACAGGAGGCTTGGAAGCAGAAGTAGCCTGCATGTGTGTGTATGCAAATGGTTTACTTTAGTGACGGTTGAAAAATGTAGGGATAGTTGTGTGGCTTTGTCCCTTTCACTGACCTAAATTATTTGGAGTATGGGCCTATTTCAGGTCTTGTGACACAGGTATTTTGTGTAGGTCTTAGCTAAAACAAAGTTAGTTTCTCTATTAATAGTTGCAGCTTTCCTACAAGAATGATGGATGGAAATGGAGAAGAGAGAAGGTAAGGCTTTATGGCAAAAAGGGTGCTCATTCTTCCAACAGAGTAAATAGCCAACCTGGCCAACTGGCAGGTGAAACATGGAGCAAGTAGAGTTTATTTTTGTACAAAATGTGCATATGGATGATCACAGAGGCCCTCAGTTGTCCTTAGCCCCTGAAGCGGAGGTCCCATTGGGAACTCATAGCGGTACTAAATAATAAACACAAAAAGAGAGGAAAGCTGTACAGCAATAGGAAGCAAAGGGGAGTGGTGATTTCTTTGACCTTGTTACATCTGTTCTAATGTACCCAGTGTGGTTTTAAGTTGTAAACTTCATGGCAAAGATTCCTGTATTTTTGTTCTGTTAAATATTCTCCTTTCACATGTGATGGAGTAATATAATCAGTCTGGCTCCTCTTAATAGAGTTTGACTTCTGTTGGTAAAATAAAGACATTAATTTTTTTTTTCTGTGATCCGTGCTCATTGAAACAGCAGGAGTTTCTTCTGGTTTACAAAGAAAATGAAACAAGTAAGTAGTTTCCCTTGTCTTGTAACTGGACACAATTTGTAAAGATTCCTAACCAAGGCTATTTTGAGCAGTTGTAAGTGCTGTATCTGCTAAGATAGTCTACAGTTGTGTCGATGTTGTGATCTTAAAACAAATATTTAATTCTTTGTTTCTGTGAAGTTTCATAATTCAGTCACACTGAAATTAGATATTAAATGCTTTGGAATGCATATGACAAGACTGGAATTTGGTTACTGCATTTTAGTTGAAGACACAAAAGTCTGTTGTGGGCTAATATGGTCTTGGATGCACTTCTGATTTTTCAAAGCAAAGCACATCCTCTTCCTCCAGAGTGAAATTCTATGTTTATCTGTCTATCTGCTGAGTGTTTTACTATTACCTGTAAAGCTCTTTCACTAGACTCCAACCTAGCCTTCATATCTGCTTTCAGTTTTAGTTAATTTATGCTAATTAGTTGCTTGTACTTTAGAGAAAAGTGTGCTAATGGACACTAATACCTGCACTTTCAGAGCTGCAGGGGGCTCTGTGATGCCAGTTTCAGTATATTGAATTTGCTTTTACCTATGATATTCAGGAAAATAACACACAAAATACTATTGTTATGTTTGAGTTCAATGGAAAAGCTCCTGTTAACCGAAGTTGGCAAGGCAGGGCCTGAAACCTTAAAGCAGCAGGAGCCCTGTGGTGGTATCTCATACAAACAAAAGGCTGTCCTGAGAAACACACCTGAATATAATCATAGGGGTTCAAAATGCATTGATTAAATACAGTTCTTTTCTATCTACAAAACAGTACATCCTCTACTTGTAGTTGAAAGTCTGACCTCTATTATCGCTTTTGGTCACAAAAGAAAATTGTATTGCCCCAAGAAGAGGCTCTTAAAGTTCCAGGATACCAGAGAGAGTGAACTGCTGTATTGCTGCAATGACTGTGTTGTGTCCCCATCCCAAATTTGCTGGCTAGGAGAAGTAGTTACATGGCTTTCTGTCCTCCTGCTTCTTCTTGTCCTTTCTGGGTTTAGTCTCTTCTAATACAAAGAGACACAATTTTGCAAGTATCCCAAGAGACCTAAGAACTGTAGGTCTTTATAGTAAGCGTGGAAAGCTTCCATCTTGCTTTATGCGTGCAGGCCTAAGAGCTCATTGATTTCTTCCCCAAGTTCAATAATCACTAATCCATCCACTGAATTGTGTCTGGAATACTCACAACAAACTTGGAGCATAAAATGTTAGCTCACAAGCTACAGTGTATAAAGTAGCCACGGATTAAGTCAGGTACTTTCACATTATCAGTTACCACCAGAAGTACTTAGAAAATTGTGATAAATAACTTTGCCCTCCTACAGCATTGAAGAGAATACATGTTGTGACTGTCATCCAAACATCATCATCTTCTAGGAAAACAGTGAATCTCTGGAAGGGACAAAAAAATATCTGTAAATTGACTCTAAAATAAACAGTTACCATTACAGCCTATATGAAAAACAAACTGTTTATACCTTGATTGGGGCCTCTGACCAAATTTCAGAACCTGTGTTTTAAACCATTAAAAATTATAAGCTATTATGGAAGAAGACCATACTTGGAAAGGAATTTTTTTTGGTATCTCTCCTTCTAGCTTTCAGATAGTCTTCCCAGCCCTGCTAAATACTGTCTCTGAAGTGGATATCTTCCAGAACACAGTGAACTGCATGGTGTCAGACCCTGCTGGGGCACACACAACAGTGATCTCACACAGGTAGCTCCTAAGGACAACCACTCATCTGATCTTTCAGCCTTGTTTAAGGGACACTTAAAGTAATGAAGGTATTTTCAAACAGGGGATCATGCAGACTGATGGCTAAAACTCTGCTATTCAGTGAAAATCATAGATTCCTAATTAGGGTGACAATCTTTTGTGAAGTTTTGTGAAGCTTTTAATGGTTTTTGTTACCTCTGTGATTATCCTGGAAAATAAATAGTTACATATTGGATAACCATATGGATGATGTGTTAGTGTATTTAAAGAAGATTGCTCAGATGGCTCAGAGCCCATAGTGCCACTGCCAGGATTTTTAGGCACTAAAAATCTAAACAAATAACTACAAGATGGAGGGAGCAATCACTGAAAGGAAAAGTGAGCAATAAAATGTAGAATTCAGCTTTAACATCAGTGACAGAGATTAAGGCCATGAAAAAGGTGTAGTGGGACTTCTCATACTGCACTTGGGCTGTGTCCCAGTTAGCTTTCCAGTTTGAGCTGGGGAAGTAGTATGGGTGGTTGTTCTTTGTTTCCAGTCACAGTACTAAACTGCCAGTGTTCATTTGAGAAGTCCAGGTTTCTGCCTCTGTTTTGTTTTTCCTCATTGTCTCCAGCTGAACTTCCCAGCAGAAGCAGTGGAGACTCAGGTTGCACTTTTCACCACAAACCAAACCAACCCCATTTCTCAGCTTACCAATGTAGCATAACAACTTCTTGTGATAACAAGGCCATTGAATAACCTGGCATTATTTACCTTGGACAGATGATGAGTGGTGCGAGGAAGGAAGGAGACAGAAAGAAAGGTATGAGGAGTAATGCAAAAAAAAAATTCTTGAGGGGCTGAGTAATTCCTTCAGGGAAACGTTTCTCGTAATTTTCGTTCAGTGCTTGAACACTGTGTCTGCAATATATACATATATTTTCAGTCTGTTTGAGTGAAAAAGGACCCTGTAATCCAAGTCCACTCACTGAACTGTAAATGAAGGAAAGGAACAGTTTGAAACACTGACTCTTTCATATTTTAGTCAGGATTTATCATAATCTGTAAAGCACATAATTCTCATAACAGGAAAGCTTCAGCTGTTTTAAACCCTGGCAATTTTTCATTTGAGAAATACCCAGGCAGCAGGCCTTCTCTCAGATGAGACAGAGTGGGCTGTTTTATATCAGGAACTGCATTTCCTACTTTGCTTCCTCTGCCAGAAATTCTCTTGCCAGAAACTGTCGTTCCAGTTTTTATCTGTTTTTGAGGGGAAATTAGTTAACCATCCCAGTAGCATCACCATCACTACAACAAAAATTCTGCAGACAGTGAAAGGCTATGGAAAACCAATAATTATGCACACAAATGCATAATTTTCCCCAGGCCATGATAAGCAGTGATTAAGTTGCCAACTCCATTTTACAGTGGAAGGGACTGTGTTACAGATATATTCCTCTAATATTAAAGTAGTCTGTGGACAATTCTGAAACAACAAGATGGCAAATATGTCTGGTTTATGTCTGTTACTACTTTTGCCGTATTGCTACTTAATCAATTAGCTGTTACATCCAGTACTGTGTTCCAGTACTGGATCCATGTCTTTGAAGGAACATATAAACACGGATTATATTTTTCAGGACCTTAAAAAAATTAAATGTAATAAAGAAAATTATAATCATTTGTTTACAAGAATCAAAACTTTGTCCTCTTCAATTAGATTACATGCACAGACCACATAGGCTTCAGTGGGAAAGCCCTTGCATGTATTTGATGAAGAATTTGAGCAAAAGTGTTAAGCAAGCAAGCTGGAAGCTTAAACACATATGAGACAAGGCTGTTTTTTATACCATGTGATGTCAGTGTTTCTGATTGCTGCTTTATTGGTAGGCTGTATGTTAGTAGAGAGCGTTTGAATATAAATGTGGAGCTGAGCTTGCTGAGAGTTGGTATGTAGTGCTCAGCAGTCAGAGAGACATTTGTTGCTGGTCATGTCAAGAATTACTTCTGTGGTTCATGGCAACATTCCAGATTGCAGCTCAGTCAAATGGATTAACCTTTCTAGGGAAGAGAATATACAGGGTCCAGATTGGAAGGGTCCTTTGTAGCACTCACCTGAGAAGAACAGTCAATTCTTTATGCATGTGTAACTGCTCAGTCTGTAATATATTTGCTTTCTATGCCAAGAGGCAGTCAAGGAATGTTTGCAAAGAGAGTTTTTTGAGTGAGGAATAAAAAAGCATAACTGAGGAGAGACTGTGCCAAGGAATAAAGTAACATATGATGTATTACCTCCTTTCCTCCCCCCCCCGCCAAATTCAGATCTGTGTTATGTTAATAACTTCATGGCAGTGGTGACGAAAATGGTTATTATCTTGGTTTTATATGCATTATAATCAATCCTGAAAGTGCCTAGCACCTGTCCAAAAGGTTCTGTGACATTTTTAGAGCAGTAGTGATAGCAGTGGGAGTGGTGTGAGGTGTTGCAAAACAAGACAATTGAGCAAGGGTGAAGCACAGTCTTTCTGAAGAAGCTGGAGCACTGGAAGACTAACAGAAAGCTGGTAATGCAGTATGGCTCTCACTTCAAATATACAGAGAGCAAGTGATCAGAAATACAAGCCCACTTGCATTCTTTATTATGTGAGAGCATTTGTTCCCACTGACCTTAGTGCTGAAGGCACCAATACTACTTTTCACTGCAATATGCTCTTCCTAATTGACCATATTTTTAGTCATATATGTACATAATGTCCTCCAAATAATCTAAGCACAAAAGTCCTGCGCAGAAAGAATTTTATTAAAAAGCTGGACGTTAATGTTCCAAAGAAGGCTAGAGTATCTCTTGGGATTTCCGAGTAGATGGGAGGAGTTGATTGCCTCAGGCATAGCCCGGGGCCATTAATTCCAGCTAGTCATTAATTCTTCTCTAGTGCCCTACGCTGATGCCACTGTTCCTGTTAGAACACAGAAATAGAAAGCTGACTGACCTATGGACTTTGATGGGTTATGTTATTCTTGTAATGGTTACTTATGTTTCTAAATGCTCATCACTCTAGTGTTGAGTAGAGTTTCAGTTGTAAGCTGCATGTCTTTCCACAGAGGCAATGTTTTGTTTGTCATTCACAGGAAGCCTTTAAATAACTTTTGAAAACATTATGGCCTATATGAGGTATGCTCTGTGTATTGAGTCCCAGGAAAGCCAAGTTGATATAAATACTCTATAATCAGCATACATATTTTCATATCTAGAGAAAATGAAAACTGAACATGTGGTTCCTTTACTCTGTGGTTGCCATATAATGCAAAGTGCAGTGTAAGTTCTAAGGACCAAAAACTATGCTTCTAATTTTTGGTTTGTTTTTGAAAAGAAAAAAGTCCCGCAATTTTAATGAATTTATTTCAATAACTGAAGAAATGCTAATAAAAGACAGAACAGTTATAAACCATTCACAAGCAACTGCCATCATATGCCCTTTATGTGCATGTGCATGTACTTGGCACTACACAATAAAAGCATTGCTGGGCTGATCTTAAAGTGCAGAAGGAAAAAGTTCAAGAGCAAAAGACAGCCCCCAGCTCCCGGCTTAGCAGATCATGTGGACACACATGACTCTAAGCAGTACAGAGTTTAGGTAGTGAACAGCAGCTGTGAGAATTTCCAGATTGCTAGACTTGCATGTCTGTTTAAATTGCCCTAAAATGTTTTTGCTCAAGAAGAAAGTTATTCATCTGACCTTTACATAGAGCCCTTCTTTGTCGGGGATCCCAAAGTGTTTTACGGATGCGGAGATTTAGCACTGACATGCACATGTCAGAGGGAAAATTAACAGACTGACTGCACCATGGTTGCGCAGAACTTTGGCAATGCAGAACTATGACTACTGATGGGCTTCACTTCAACATTCCCTGAAAGACTGTACAGCAGTACTGCATAGCAGCTCAGGTCGGGAAGTGTGCGATACTGTACTCAGCTGAAAACATAGGTGAGTTAACACCTAGCCTGTGTGAGAACAACAGTAAATTGCTATAAAAAGAGAAGAAGCAGCTGAACTCTCTATAATCGGCACTTGTGATGAAGACTTGAATTGTGTTGCTGAAATGTGAAATTCCAGCACTACATTGATTCCAAGAAGCAGGGTATGAGGTTGTCTGAGGGTGACTTAGGATAAATAACCACATCCTAAGGTGCATTTGTACTCATTGTTTACTCAGCTGGACCTTGTTTACTTTATGAATTCAAGACTGATCACAGAAGTGTTGGGGCATATTAGAACAAAAGAGGAGGCTTAGGATAGACTGCTATTTGGTATACTAAAATGTCTGAAATTTATGGAATATATTCATAGGAGAAGTTGTACTTTAAGTTTAGTAATGGTGTACGGTAGAAGGTTGGTATATGGATTTTCCCCCCCTTATATGTTAAATCTCATTGACCCTTGTGCCTATCTCATACACATAGAGGGAATAGAGCCTAGAGCCAATGTACTTTCATTTTAGAAAGACTGGTTGGAATTCTTTTCAGTTATGTTTACTAATTCAAACATTTAAGAATGACTGTTTTAAAAATGCTGTATGTTGTTCCTTTTCCTTCCTCTGTTACAAACTGTTACAGTTGGCTTACCACTGTGCAGGAGGAGAGATGAAGGATGGAGGAAGTGGTAGTCCTCTTTGCTGTGCCCATTTTACCCCTTTTCACTGGCTCAGAGTAAATTCTGTACTGTTTACAGGTCTGTCAGAGAAAAAAAAGGGGTGGGAGGGAGGGAAGGAGGAAGAGGAGAGGAGAATCAAGTGAGAATGGGAGGAAACCTTTGGGGTCGTTGTGAAGTCAACATGCATCCATCACCCATCTGAGATACCCTGTAATATAAATTAGACCATTGTAGTGCATACTGAGGATTTGCTCCCCTGCAACTGGAATGCAGAGATTGTGTTTACCAGGTGAATCAGGGGAACTGATATTCCATGAAGTTATGGGTAAGGCTGTATCAAGTACTCCCTATTGGCCAGAGCAGTCCTGCAGAAACCCACAGGGGATTGTACTTGCTGTCAGTGTATGCACAGTACTGAAGAATTCATGTGGAGTTAGGGGGTTTTGCCTTTATCCCAGAAACCTGGAATTAGTTTTGTCTGTTATGATTCTTTTCTTGTCACATCTCCTGTCTGTTAGCTTTAATCATCTGTGGGATCTGGAGTATTCCAGCCTTCTCTTGCAAAGGTTATTCTACAGATAGGAGTGTCTGAAACTGGAAGGAGGGTGATGAAACTCTGTGAACCCCTAATGCAGCAGAGTTTAATGTGTGTGGTGCTCAAATGAAGGTCTGTAATATAAGAACAACTGGAAACCATAGGGCTAAACCCATCAAAATATAGTAGTGACTTCCTGCTCCCTGACTCAAATATTTCAGAGCGGTACAAGCAGTCCTTATGTGCTGTTCTCAAAGAGACATGTCACAGCAGTTTGATGCTAACTTACTGCTATTTGAATTTATCTGGTTTGAGTTTCCTTTTTCTTTGAAAGGACTTAAACTTTTTTTAAACTTCCTTCCCGATGTTTGTCTTTTTTCCAGATTCCAAAATTAGATCAAGTCACATTTCCTCATGGAACTTCTGCTTCAAGGAGGCATTGAGCTATTGCAGCCCCTAGTCTGAAGGTGCCTGCTCCAGTGGATGACCTGCACTGTCATGCACGCTATCCAAAAACAATTGGACAATGGCAAACTTTAAAAGTTAATGCATGTCCTGCTTACTGTCCCATCCCCCTCAGCTTGTGCTTTCTGACTCTTGCTTGATGTTGCTGAGTCCTATTTGCTGAAGGTGCTATTTAATCCATGACTTGCCAGCTGCATATTTGTTTGACCTGTTAACTGTTAAAGCAAAAAAGTTATTTTAAGAATTGGCTTGTCAAAGAGAGCATATCTGCTCCCTTCAAAGACCTCTAAAGATTAATATTTGATTAAAATGTGCCTGCAGCATTAAAATGGGAGCCTTGTGTCTTTTTGTAAATGAATGACTGACAAACTTGTGGACTATCTGGTTTTTAATTGGCATATTATTCAGTGAATGGTTCAAGGGGAATTGCAGGGGAGGACAAGGAGTTAGATGATTTTTAGATAAATTCATTACTACTTTTATTCCTAGAGATAGTATGAAGATGACTAATTCCCTACTTTCATCCAGAGATTCAGTTTAAAATTCTTCTCTGGAAATAAAAAAGAGGACATGCTTTAAATCATGGAATAAAACTCCAGGTCCTGAGTTAGGCAACTATACCTCAAAACCCAGGAGGGTAGATTTGTGGTCACCTTAGTGGTGGCTGTACTTGTGACCCATGCAGCTCTTGCACTGTTCTTTTTACCTGCCTCTGTTTGCCTGCTGCTTTCTTTTTGAACTACACTGAACGGCTGCTGCTGATAAAATCTGCTCTCAAAAAGACTTTGAGACCCAATGTCTGTCTATTTTAATAATCTGATGGATCAGAAAAACTACCAAATATCTAGATATTGCTGTATGCTCTATGGAAGACTCTAGGGACAGTCAGGATGGAGAGGGAAAATGATGGGTGGACTTACTGTACAGTTACTTAGATACAGTAGAACACTTAACACTGTATAAGTCTACTGCAAAAAATACCATGGAATAGGGTATCAGGACAAGGAAGGAAGCATAGCTTGAATCTGAATTTTACTTTTGAGTTTGGAAGTCTGGATAGCACTGTGTAAAGGGACTGTTCCATTTGTTGTGTATGAGTTTAATGTTGCTACCTTTGCACCTGGAAGTAATGTAAGCAAATGTAACAGCTCATGAGAATTCATATAGTACACAAAAGGGCTCCAGAAACTGTCTCTTTGAGCATATCTCTTGTGTTGGTGGGGGACTCCGATGAAGGTCTTTGACTAATTTTCTTCTCTCAGTAGCTGGCTGCTGACTTTTTAATAGAAACAGAACAGCAGAAAATATTTTAAAATTAAATAAGAAAGCCTAAAGGGCTGCTGTTGTTTCCAAATTATTCTTTTTCAAACTGGAAAGCTTGGTAGAAATGAGATATGTGGACAACCTCTCGTACCTGGATTCTTCCAGTCATGTAGACAGGCCAAGGACTGTAGTTGGCAATTGCAGTTAGAGTTTTTTGGTTTTTTTTCACATGCTCCATGATCTGGAAGACACACAAATGGGAATGATTGATTAATCCGGATATTCATCTTCGTACAGTTGGAGACAATGAGACGTTGCATGCAAATTCAGTGCAGGTGGCAGTCATTTGTCACTTGAGCTTTTCTTTCAGTGAAAAAGAGGACATTACTTTTAATTAGAAGAAAGAGTATATGGATCTTGAATCACCTTCATGTTACGTTTTTCTTTTCTGGCTGATGTTAATTAAATTGATTCAGTGAGATACTGTGAAATGCAGTATGGAGTAGAATATATGCAGTATGTATATAAGTGTGCATCTTCATTTCCATTGAAAGGCTGCTAAAATTTTACTTCTAAGATGTAGAAACAACTTAATGTAACACTGGAAAGCAAAACTAAGTACTCTGTTGGGTTTTTTTGAGTTTTGTAGTATGCTTTGGTTACTTTTGTAAATGTCTAACTGGTCTGCAGAAACATGTGGGTATTTTCTCATGCTACTCTTATCCCTTTCTGGGTATTTTTTCTTGGTTGTGCAGCAGTTTCTAAAAGACCCAGATCTGTTCAGTGACCCCTGTTCACAGTAGGGCTCCCTTCCCAGTCTTTGCAGCCCTGGCCAGTAAGATGACATATTGGGCAGAGGAGTAGGAGCCAGCAGCTGGCAGGGCATAGGCCGTTGTTGTGTTGAATGCTATGTGTTGTGGAACCACGGCCAACAGCCATAGGCTTGGATATAGTCTGGATTTCCAGTGGTTCTTCAGAAAGGGAGTTCTGAGAAAAGAGGTTTATAAACAGAGTCACATCATGTGTTGCCAGTCATTATCATCAGTGCCCTACCAGGTTTTAAAGCTGGGAATATAGGTAATTAGATGCTGAGGAAGACAGACTGCAGGAGGGAGGAAAGCGAGTCTAAGGGGGTTACAAGAGAGTGATTATGAATAGCTACATCCATTACTGACTTGAACTCCTTGAAAAGTACATTAGATAGAGTTGTACCTAATTGAAGCTTCTGAGCATGTGAGATGTTTGCCGGAGTAGGAATTACTATGTTAGGGGTAAAAGAACTTTTCAAGAAATGTTTTGTTTCAGCTTTTATTTATAGTTTCATGGTTAGGAAAAGGTGAAGCTGCAATGATTTATCTAGCTAATGTAAAAATCTCAGTAGATTAATTCCACTGCTCTCAGAACTTCCTGATTTTAGCCTGTGCCTTTGGTTTTACTAATATTGGTGATTTCTGTCACCTCTTAGGAGGACAGAGAAAGGCCAGGACTGGGTTTTCTAGTGATCTTCAAGATAGATTTTGAAATGTCACGGAAGCATTTTGAGTCTGGCCTCACCTTACTGTTGTGTAGCAATGTCCCAGACACTATGGACTGGCTGTCATCATCTTTGTAGGGCTGCTCCTCCTAGAAATTTGCAGGGTTGGTCATATGGCCTGGTAGTGAGACATATGCAATAGTATCTCTAACATTAGCAATTGGCACTCAATATCAGCTGTATGTATCATGTACCCTTGTAATTTAAATTGTAATGTTGTACAACAGCAGCAGTAGCTCAGTGAAAATGTATTCAGAAAAAAAAAAAGCACATGGTAGATTAAATTATTGGTCTAACCAAAGTGCTTAAAGTATGTTGTGCTAAATTTGGACAGAATGGAAACCTGTGAGAAATATATAGTCCCTGTGATGCTGCTGATCTGTCACTGATGGTCTTAGCCATCCTTGGTGCAGAACACTTTTGAAATGTAGTTTATCATTGCAGAGTTTCTCCAGCTTTCCCGCAGCTTACTCGCAATGGGAAAGGGTTTTCCAGATATGCAGGAGAGCCTTGTGAATCCCTAGTTACCCTTGCATTCAACCTCCTGTTTTTGTGCAAGCTTGCTCACTTACCTTTAGCCATATTGGTCTCCCGAGGAGAGACAGTGCTGGTTTGCCAGACTGGAGTTGCCCTGGACAGCCCAGCATAATGGTTGAAGTCAGGGCTGCTCTTTCAGGAGCTGCCTCTGACATTAAAGGAACAGAACTGGCCCAGCACTTACCACTTTGGAAAAGCCATCCTCTTTGGAAAAAGCATTTTAATTCTGAATAAAACATTGCATTGGCTTTTAGCTCATGAATAGCACTTTATTCCACTTGAATAAATATCAGTACCGACAAGTAATCACATCATGCCGTGACCTTATGTAAGTGCATGGCAACATTCCAAGTTAATTTTGGCTATTATCTCCACAAATGTGTAAGACAGGGTTTTGTAGGTATTTGATTCCTAGTTGGGCAGTGCTTCTGCAGATGGGCTATAAAACAACCTGACAATTATCTATGCTCCAAGGACTGGTTCTGGCTTCAGTTATTGACAAAACTTCAGATACTTCCTTCCCAGACTCCTCCTGAAGACTTTGTGTCTTTAAGGTACATGTGACAGATGAGTGTTGACAAAGGACTGAAGAGCTAGAATGTTATGGAAAGGTTTGGAAAGCAACATTGCTTTATTAACAGGGAAAGTTCAAGCAATTAAAAATTGCTGGAAGAAAAATGCCTTCTCATCCCACTTTTGTTCTTTAGAGTCCGCGAAGAAGAGTTGTCTACCAGTGTGCAACCAGGGAAACAAATTTTCTTCTTACCTTACTGGGCCCGTGATTCAGGCACTCTGCCTTCTGCTTGAACAACTGAGTGAAATACCTTGGTCAACGGAATGGAGCTTCTAGTGCTGCTGTAAGATCACTCCTGGCACAGTCCCAGCTTGCCCTTGTCATGTGCTGTCATTGCAAAGGTGAACTTCACTGTTATGGTTCCCCTTTTTAAGACTGCATTGTAATAGAGGGTCATCTTCACTTAATAACCCTCTTATTGGAGTTGTAAGTTTGGTAAAGATATGAGTTCATAACCTCACAGAGAAGCCTCAAGTTGTCATATGCTTCTAATGGGATTGTTAAGAGGCACAGCACTTATTAGATAACTGTGTTTCTGAATGCTGAACTGTCTTTAAATTCCATCCCTGGGATCACTGAACATCAGTGCTGTGTTGTTTCTGAAATGCCCAAGTCATTGTTGTAAATGTAGAGTGGTTGTTTAAGTAATTTTGGTGCTTGGGGAAATTATGTACCCTCGACTTGTTTGCCGGTTAAATAGGGAAGATTATTTTTTTGCAGATGCTTTGTGTAGGCTATCACTCAAAATATTAACGTTAGAAAGCGTAGACTCCTGCCGGATTTCTCTTGACAATTTTCTTTTTTTGGTGTGGAGAAAAGCAGATTGAGGTTCATATTTAGTGTTTGATGGAAAGCCCTCTCTCTTTCTCATGCTCTGTTTCTATACAGCAATCAAATCCCACGTACTTTACTGTATTCTGCCAGGAAATCTGCTAACCTTTCCTATAATATGTAATAGGTTTTATAGCCATACTGCGGAGCTGTTTTCCATACAGGAGGATTTTCAGCTATTTTTTTCTGCTGCTTTGCTAAGATTTGCAGTGGTTCTTTCCACAGTGCCAGATGTACATAAAACAGGAAATTATATACTATTCTCTTGCTTATTGAGCACAGGGAAGAATCTACTTTTAAAACCTAGCTGGAAGAGGTTGCTGGAAATGCCATGTTTAAAGAAATAGATCAAGTATGGGAGATGAGAGGGCAAGACAAAACTTGCTTGAATGTGATGATGAATGCGAAATCTCAACTCAAACACAGTTGATGTACTGACATTAAAGGGATTGTACTGAATATATAATCATTGTGGATATATGCTGAGGGTTTTGTATTGTAAGAAAATGAAACGAGTAGTTCTTTGTACACACAATTACTGACACTGATGGGAATCTCAGGAGAGTTCTAATGATCTATATTTAAAGAGATATCAGACTGATTATGTACTGTAGTATTTGTCTGTCCCTGAAGGAATGCAATGTCAGAATAGTATTATTTTGTTTAGCAAATATATGGGATCCTTAATCTACATATCTTGAAGCATTTTACAAATACTAAGCATTTAATTGAGTAGAATTCTGCTAGACTGTGTTCATAAGCATGGAGATGCACTGATTACAGAGCTTAAGTTAAAGAGTCTCTCATAGATAGCCTGGTGCCCATCTGGCCATCCCTGGCCTGCAGATTTCTTCTGTTTGGCCTACAGCTTTTTGTTCTCTGGTACTGGGGAGCAGTTGGTTGGCCACCATACTGCTTAGTAGCCAAGTGTCCTCTGCTGCCCATCAGGCTGTTTCAGTGTCTGCAAACTGAGCTCTGCCACCCGTCCATGCAGGAAGAGAGTATGGCCTGGGCTGCATGGCAGGGGACCACCACAAAGCTGGCCTCTGGATGCCACAGCTGTTTGACCATGTTTCTGCAAGGCATGAGAGATTAATTACTATTAATTCTCATTAGTAACCAATACCTAATATATGACACTGAGAATTATAGTTCTAGGGGGATACATCTTTTATCTTTCAGAAACTTTTAAAACATACTGATAAATTCAGAGATTACTTGGATCTGGCTTTTTGTAGCTTTTTCTACTAGACAGAGCCACTTTAGGAGTTATATGCATGCATGTTACTGTTCTTTGTACTGTTTAGGGCTATGGTGAGAGATCTAGATAAAATAACTGTGCAAGTTAGAGAAAAGGCAATCAACTTCTCTCCTGGGACTGCTCCTCCAACAAAAGGAGTGTCAGTTGAGTACAAAGTCTTGTCACTTTTAGCTTTCATCTTCTGGTAGCTTGAAATAGCTTTTCTGGCCACCATCATCTGCTGCTACTAGTATACACTCTGGAAACCCCTCCTAAATTACATCTCTGTGACTCTACCTAACCTGATATACAAGCGTTACTTGAGTTTTACATCTCTTGGAAAAAAGTCACACTGACCTGAAATTGGAGTAACACATTGGTGCATCAGACCCTTAGTTTCTGTTTTGAGGCAGAGCAAATCAACAGGTCTGTGCTGGCAGCACTGGTCTGGCTTGGCATCTTGGTTACACCTGCTCTTTTTTGCTCACTTTATTAGAAAGGCACCTTTGGACACTTGCAGTAATTTTCCTTTTTAAGGTATCAGATTTTATCCACGCTATTGTTGACAAATAATTCCCTTTCCAATATTCAGGCACTAGCACATTTTCCTCTGGTCTGGATTTTCCCATTTGTTTCTGTTTGCAGGAAGGATTAGGTCTATCTGACGCTAACACTGCTGACACTGCTGGGCAGTGCAGTCAGCCAGCAGGTCTGCAGGCCTGTTTACGCTCCTTTTCCTAATCATGCCAGATCTGTAAGACCTGTCAAGTTTGCTAAACTTATGTGATACCAGTGATGTGAGAACTTTGTGATTTTGCCATGATAAAACACCACCAGGTGTTTTCTGTGACAAGAATATGTAATTCCTATTTCACAGAGTGTTTGTTTACTGCTTTTGAAACCTACTATGATTTTCTGAAGTTTAGAGCTGAAACCGATTTCTGAAATTGTTATATAATTCTTCTGTAGCATGAAGGTTGTGGTGGGCACCTTTTAAGGCCTGCATATATCCATGTTCCCTGTGTGTAAGGCGATGAAACAGAGCCTGGGAATAGAAAAAGGTCAGGACATGGCTGGAATGTAGGCTGGCTGCATGTAGCCCTTCCCAAGGATGAAATTTCCCATTGCAGAAATGAACAGGGAATCTTCTAAAGCCTACAGTTTAGTCAGACATGACATTTCCCAGTTTGAACAGGTTTTGTTTAAAGAATCACCTATGGTGAGTGAGTGGCATCCTTGGGAATATGGGGTGATCTCCTGAGATCTAGTGTTCAGTATTAGCTAGTGGACAATATGCCTTCCTATGGGAAGATGGATGATCATTAGTGTTATTGGAACAGATCAGCGAGTACAAATCAGTTTTGCAGAAGCCAGGGAAACTGTTAATTGATGTCAGCTGGGGATCCATTCCAACACAGGTGTATATAATGAACTTTAACTCCATAGGAGATATGCAAATGATAATCGTGTACAAACCAGAGATAACAATGCCTGTCTTATTTAAGAGATATGAAGATTTTCAGAGGTTTGAAGTTTATAAAACTTGAGAGACAGTATGATGCTAAAATTATATTCTGTGATGTTTCCTAGACAAAGAACTAGCAGTATGTAGGGAAATACTTCTAAAATGACAACTAGCCAGTTAAATAGGTTAGGCATACATGTACAGCTTCCTCATCCTATAACACTGATTCCCCCTCAATACTATTAAAGGAAAACAGATTGGATAAACAGCAGTTACCATGTGAAAAAAAATAATTGTATTAAATGGAAAAAATATTCTTGCTTTATTTTCAATGTGTTTGATTTTTATTACAATATGGTTTGCAAAAGTTCTCTCTAATATGGTTTTAAAATTGTAAGGTACCAGAAGAATTATGTGAAGTGGATTTAGATGTGAAGGCATCTTTTTCTCTCTTTTAATGAATTCTTTCTTAAAGACTTTTCTATAATTACGCTTGTGGCTTGGTGGATAATGCCTTGTTCTCATATGCAAGTCATTTGATTCCTCTGGTGCCTCATAACACTCCAGAACCATGGACTCTTGCAGTGTGACTCATGCCATAGCTTATTTTCCTGTATATTCTATATAAAGACTTTCTTTGAACGGTGAGTGGATGCACAGTATCAAAGTGACAACAACAAGCTTTGTCTGTCTTGCTTCGCAACAGAGAAAGAGTCCTACAAAAATAGACTGAAGTGTAGGATGTTGCAAATTAGGTAGCCCTTCAATTAAGACGTCTTCTACCTCTGGTATTACCAGTGACCTCATCTTGTCTTCTAGAGGGATGAAAGTCTTGTCCCAGTATAGCAATACACTTGCTTTAAGAATTAATCATTTTTCTTGCTGTCAAAAAAGGGGTGAAATATAGCAGATTACTTCTCAATAAAACCTGCCTTTCTTCTGTCAGGAGTGCGTAAGAATGCTCAGGAATATTTTCCACCACGGTAACAGCGGGCGATAGCAATGCATTCCCAGCCAGAGCTGGTTCTTTCAGGGGCTTAGCACCTTCAATGCTGGTGTCTACAAAAACTTTAAAAATTGCAACTTTAGGAGATCTGTGCGTGGTCTTAATGAAAACACCTAAAAGAATTGCTAATTATAATAAGTGAAATTGCAAAATAAGCTCCAAATATAATCATAGCCAGTGAAAATGATTGAAAAGTGGAAGGACTGAAGAGGCTTATTTCCTTTCCATTTTTCTCTTTCTTGCAACCAATACTACCATAACTTCCCTGATGTATCTATTTGATGGTGGACAATGTATGTGGTGTTTGTAGTTATACCTGTGAGGATTAGCCAGCTGGAATGTGTGTACAGTCTGCTCAGCTGGCTGCTACCCAGTGAAGTGGATGACTGAGAGTGCTTCCCTCTTTTCCTCTAGTATATTCCACTATATTTGAGACCCCTCTCCTATCACTAATTTTTATTTAACTTGTAGGACCCTATTTGAACCCTATCTCAAATTTGGCTGGTTTTTTTTCACTGAAATCAAGAGTTTCTGTGAAGATGGCAGGGAAATGAGGAACTTCCTGCCTGTCAAAGTGTTTGCATTTTGTTAGGAAAGTGAACCAGCAGAACGGGGTCTTTGTACCCATGCCTGAGTAAAGGAGGTCGGCACATTGTGGCCACAATTACAACACAAACAACAATCAGAGTTTGTTTTTAATGAGAAGGTTGGGAAAATCATCACAGACATTTCAGTGTAAAAGAAAAGGACAGAAAGATGAGTGGACGGGGTGCTCTGTCCTCTCAGCTGCCACAGCACAGCCAGAGACAGGATTATTTACTGCTTCCTCCAAATAAGGCTTTTTGAAAAGAATTTTGTATTGCCCTTGTTGAGTTTTCAAAATCTGGAATATAAATCTTAAACAATCCATTTGTCTTCATATGACAATCTACATAAATTACTTAAAATCATAGTGCAGTAATATAATGCACTGTTATTTTTTCCTCCTCTACTGAAAACCAGTTTAGTTTGCTCTCCATGTAAGAACAGTGTATTTATCTAGTAGTGCTGTTTGCATTGTGTAAATATTACTCCTTGTAATACATAATTTCCAGTTGGTTCAGAACAAGAATAGCCAGGGCTCATGAGAAGCAGGTGGTGAGGCCTCTCCAGCAAAGCCTGATGTATTTAATACCTTTTTTTTATCCTTCAAATAAACAAATCAAACGTGATTCCTTAAGGAATGCGCAGGAAGTACAAACATATCTAAAAAGTGGACGATTGAAAGCATGGGACTAGAAAGATGTTTTACTTTCACAATTGATGATCTATTACTGCATGCCCTGACTTTATGAAACCTATCTATGTAGTGGGGTAGATTGAGATTCCAATATGCTGATGAAATTACTTTTAGCCATGTGCGAGGGGATACCCAGAAGAAATGGCTGTTTGCTCCAGTGGAATGGAAATATAAAAGCTCAGAAAATTATCTCCGTTCCTAGTGAGTTTTATAGATAGATAACTTTCTGAAACAAATAGAAGTTTTGGAATTTACTTTTAAAAGCCAAGTCTTTCAGAATTACAGCCTAAGTGCCACAGATATTTCACTGAAAGCATCTTTTAGTCAGTTTGACAGGGGCTGTCTCTCCCCCTCAAGGTCCGTACTTGGGCATTTGTGCTGACAGGTTTGGATGCTTGTGCTTGGCAAATTTTTTTCTGGAGGAGTCTTAGTGCATGAATCAGCCTTTCTCATTGCCCCTCAGATGTGGAATATCCTTGCCAAATGGCCTCACAGAACCGCCGTGTTGTTACATTCATAGTTTGTGGCTAAGTTTAATGGTCTGTTAGTCTTCAGCAACCCCCCTTCTCTTAGAGTTGATTGTTTGCAGTCTTCCATCACCATCATCATCATCATCACCATCATTTGTCTAGTCCTTCTGTGTAAGCTTAATAGTAATAGTTGTGTCTCTTTGAATCTGGTTATATCTAGTCGAACTCTGTTTAGGACAGTGTTGGTTCAGTTTCTTTAGTAGTTGCATGGCTTTATGGTAATATGGCTTCCGTGCAAGAGTGTAATAAATATTGTTCTTTCAGATGGGGAAGTGTTTCCTAAAGCCTTTAGAGGTCTGTCCTACAATGCACGCCAAAGCTGTGAACTTCTTGTTCTCAATTACCTCATGCTCCAGTATAATTGTACTTACGTGAAAAAAAATCCCTGGGGAAACATCTCCTTGTGTTTAGTTAATTTGTGCCATTGTGTGCCTTTTGTGCTGTGCTACTTGCCTGCTTGCATCCTGCCTCTAAGTACGCTCTGGGCATTTAGTTTGTCTTTACATTTTTCCTTGTGTTTTGTACTGTACTTGTTTTGATTTCTCAACAGTGTTCCTGAGCGAGCAGCAGAAACTGCTTTTAAAGTGGCTCACACTGTACTCAAAATAATATTTAAAAAGCATTGAAGAAAGGCTAATGTTATGAGAGTAATTGTATGTTTACTTATTTACACTTATTAAATAGCCTCATTATTGTTAGGTACAATTGAATAGAAACAATCACTTTGAGGAATTATCCATGAAAAGGAAGCCTTTGATATCAGATGAATATTGGAAGCTGATGTGTGCTTATTTCTGTGAGAAGCAAAAGCAGTGTTAGATTGACCCCGCTGAACTAGTTAAGAGGTTTATATTGATTGTAGAGGAATTAGTATTTAACCCAGACTTTCCTTCCAGATGAAAACAAATTTCTAGACTAAATGTACTTCTGTGCTTAGAGGTTAAACTATAGGAGTTGTAAATATGAAAAGCAGAGTTACAGATCAGCTCACCATTTTACTTTTTCTTTATTTGTTTCAAATCTTCTTATAAAAATATATATAATAGGAGGGAAGAAGAGAAGCTGTTTATAACAATTAATAAAGCCACTGCTGTGCACAGTGTCATCATAAGGCAAATGTGTCACTTAAACTGCACTTAAAACCTGTTTTTAAGACTTAACTACTGCAGAGACCTTGTGGTGACCTTACAGAATTTCACTATAGAGAAGTATGACTTCAACCCACTATCAGAGCACAGCCTGCATTGGGAGGGTTCCAATTTTTCTCTATCTCAGTGGCACACACCCAGTTTCATATACATTTCCTCAGTTGAAATCTGTTTCGTGCAAAGCTATGTTGGTCCTATGTATCAGGCCTTCTGTATTTTCAAGCTGGCCATTTCAGGGTGGAACAGTAACTTGGTTTAGAGGTTCTTTCTGACTTCTGACTTACCAAGTATACACAGTCCTTGCTTTTTGCTTGCTCTGCAGGCTCAGATGTGTGATCAGAAACAAGGCACTTATGTTGCCACAATTACAGAATTTACCATTCTGTCAAAGCATGTTACAAATATAAATACCTTTCTTGTGTGACTTCTGGTCTCAGCTGAAACTCTGCTCCAGAAAACTCATGTAGATCAGTGAGGGACACACACCATGAAGGAGTGTAGGAGGCAGCCTGTAGCTGCCCAGGTGAGGAGCCGAACAGTATCTGCCAGTCTCCTATTACCTGTCTAATCTCCCTTGTGCACTGTCTTCTTGCATAGCGCACCCAAACTGAGCTCACCTAAAAGAGCAGATCTGTCTGAGGGTAAAAGAGGGTAAAAGTTTTGTACCCAAAACTTTAGGAAAATATTCTTCCTCTTGTGTATGACCCATGAGATGATTCCAGACTTGGCTTAATTTAAGAGTAGCAAGTGCTACTGAAAGAGGAGGAAAGAAGAGCATGGCTTTATTTTATGATCTTATATTGAGCTTGAAGCACTGGTGCTGGCAGTTATCATCATCTGATTTTAAAGTGAACACACTCAACACAAATCACTGTGAAAAAGTGAATATGGAGATGTATAATTCTCTTTTTCAGCCTTTTGGAAACTTGAAGTTCATGTTAAAGGCAGTTAAATTGTTATATTTTCTTCTTGTAAATATATTATCTATTGTATGTTTACACAAGTGTAGTAAAAGAAAACACATAAATCAAATGGAGTGTTTGTTCTTTTTATGTTTTCTTTGTCCTCTTTTAAGTGTACTCAATCTTTCCCACCCCTCCCAACCAAGTCCTGTCTCCACCCAAGTGCATTTCCTTAGTGGATTTCTCTAGGAGACAGAATCAGAGGGCCGCATGATGGCATTTCTAAATTTAAATTAGATGGAGCAGAATGGGCTGTGTAATTTGCTTAATCACTGCTCATGCTCTAATTTCCTTGGATTTGATTTTTTGCAGTGCAGTCTTATCTTTAGGTTTCTATCTGTAGCCAAGTCTGCTATTTGGCATGATTTCAGAGAGCTGGGTGCATTTTTCTTCTTGACAAAATATCAAGGGGATTCTGTGATAAAGCAGATTCTGCACACAGAGCTTTTCAAGCACGATAAATTGATTTAAATGGGAATGTGACAGAAAAATATATGCCTCCAAAACAATGAGATGGAATAAAATCTAAAGCATAGTTGATCAGAGTCATGCAGAAACATTCAGAGGATGGTAAATAGGTAAATAAATGGGAAAGATGCAGATTCATCTGCTGTTATATAAACCGTACCTATTCTGGGATCGGGATTCAGCAATTTCAGTACAGGCATTTCCTGTATGTATTTTATCTGAATATAACTAAATGGTACTTCACTTCTGCTATTTCAGGCCTTGTCTATCTCATTTTAATGACTTGATAGACTGACGTATACAAAACAGTCTGTCTCTGTTCAGTAAGTCGTGGTAAGATCTTCACATGGTTTATTTTCTATTTTTCCACAATGCATAAAAATATGTTTTTGCTATTGCAGCATTGTATTTTCCTAATTTGTCTTTATACTTTCCTTTAAAAATACGTTGAGTCCGTTCTTTTACCTATACTGTCAGTGACAGTGAATGTTTGTATTCTGCTAATGACAAAGGCAAATATTTAGCAATAAGCAGGATACTTCGTGTTCTAGAGTGAAGCACCAGCTTCAAACAATGATGCCTTATGTAGTGTTAAACAGTCATGGGTCAGGTCCTTTTTGTGATAGCCAGTTAAGTGACATTGACATGAAATGTATGGAAATTTCTGATTGAGCTTGCTTGGAAGAAATACACTTAGTATTTTGTAAGTGTCCTAAGAAGACAGTATCTGAAATCAGAATTAGGACAGTATTCTATGGGTCTCAGAACATAGAATTGGGCAACAGCAAGTGTGCTGTTTGTTACCTCCTTTGTAATGAATTGATAATATGTTATATTGATAATCAGTTTGAGGGGTTTTTGTGAAAATCTGTAAGAACATTAGGCACTTTATATTGGAAAACACAAATGGATAGCAGGCCTGAGATTTTACCTGTCAGTTCAGTAAAGAGCAGTCTCTGGAGTATCAGATCTAAAGGGAAAGGTCTGAATTTTGAGACAGCATTCTCTGCTTGATGTGATGGGTGAAAAGAGGGTCCAAAGATCTTCAAGGGCTCTTTCTTTCAGGGGCTCTTTTATTCAGGGGCTTTTCTCCTTATTGCTCTGGAGAAAAGAGAAGAAACAGTGCACCGGTGGAGTGGGGCGTCCTTGTGAGCAACTCTCGCAAGGGAGGTGGTGCATTGCCAAAATGGTATGGTGCAGCCAACTTAGAGGAAGAACAGAGTTGTGCTGAGAGCATCAGCGATCAATTATTTATTGTCAAAAGAAAATAGAGAAGCTGGCTCACAGTGTTAAGTTACAGCATATATTCCCCAAGAGAAACCATTGCAGGAGAATGGACAGCTAGTACAGCAGTATTGCAGAACTCAGGTAATAGTCACAGTAAGTGTATCTGATAAAATAGTTACTCTACGTTTTGAAAAATGTGTGTGGAAAGATCACCTTGATGGTTGGCCTTGGTCTTCTACAACTGAAATGACTCATTTTATGTTACTCCCAAGTTTGCAAGTAATGCCCTGCCTTCTCACCTTCTCTGCTGCTAGTTAGTGGTAGGCAGGACAGGAGACAGCAGAAATGCATCTGGTGACAAATGGCACTGTGGATGGAGATTGTGAATGGGGAAGAAAGAGAAGGAGAAAGAGTATTCAACCAAGCACCTGTTGTGGTCTACAAAACTTTCTCCAGTGTTACAAGGCACTAATTCCTGGTATCTGGCCACATGAAGGTTCACCTTGGCATGGGGAAGCATCAGAAACCTAACTCTCTAGTGCTACAAACCATCACTACCTGGGTCCTTATTACATAGCCCCTAAGAATTCTTTGCCCACTGCAGAACTGCTGCACTTGGTGTGGGGCCTGTGTTCAAATCTTTGTTCCCAGGAGGTGTTCCCTTCATCAGTCCTGAGTCTTTCCCATTACAGTGCTGGGGTTGTGCTATGCAATGCATGTGGACAACAAAGGCTCGTCTGGTTTTTTTTCACATGTACCTGACTTATTTTGGAGTGTTTGTATTTTAAATACCTCTTTTTTGCCACTTTGAACAGGTGTTGGCTCTTCACTACTTGCAGCAGAAAAGAGGGGACTAACCACAAAGATGTATTTTATATACCTTACGTAGGCTAGAAGCATTTTTTAGGAATTAAGAGGTAGCTTGCATCAGAATGATAGTAATTGCCTTTCTAAGCATTAGCATATCAAAATATATCCAATTATGTTCACAGAGTAGAAGAAAACCTATTGTAGTTGTAACTGCAGCTAATTGCAAACAAAGTCTTAATAAGAGCATGTAAAGAAACACACTGAAAAGCCTGACAGTGAGTGGCCTTAAAAACAATTGGTATGAAAATTCCCCCACAGCACCTTCCCAGTAAAGCAAGTGTGTGATTCTGTTTCCTCCTTTTCTTCTATCCCCAACTGTTCCTTGTCAGCACTGTTCTTTGCTTTAGGCTATAGCAGTAGTTGAAAAGGTCAAAATGTGTTAATTTTCACCTCTGCATGGATATGAGGCAGTCAGCAACTGGAAAAAAAAAATTTGTCTTTATTACTCGTGCTGTCAGATTAGATGCAGGAAGTGTCTGTTCTTTAAGCTGTTGCATGATAGAGTTTATAAACTGGTAGAAATCTGAAGACAGAGTGAATAGGTCACTGAGTGTAGTTTTAAAAACTGCTGTCATGTTGGATTTACAGAACTTGAAGACTTCTGGTGATAAACAAGCCTATGATGATTTGATAACCGTTGCTGTCTTTCATAAGAAAAGCCTTTCCAGGCTTCATACGACTCGTGGAATACATTTTCAAAAGTGCTTTGTAAATATTTAGTCTGTTAATCCTGAGCATTTAAAATCATCCTGTGATACCACCTATGAACACAGTTTAATTTACTGCATTTTATTTTCATTTCCAGACATTATGGTAACAAGATAGGTTTCATTATCTCATGTTTCAGAGACCTCATGCCTGAAATTCATTGCTCCATCTGATATTTGAGAATCTTTATGCAGTTACTTAGGTCTTTTTTTTGCGCACGCTTTAGCTTTCCCAGCAAACAGTGTTTCCCTGACTCCTTGACAAATAAGTTTTCCTTTACATTTAATTTGTCTGATGAGATGACACAATTTTAGGCGTAAATTATATCTTCCACGTCAGCCTACACCCCCCTGAGACACCTTCACAAAAGACCGTGTGTGGGCAGTCATACCAGTCTTCTCCTCAGATACCCAGGTATGGAAGGAAGCTTCATTTATGCAGAGGTGCCCCGGAGGAGTCTGAACAACTGAGCTTTCTGAGCAAACCATGCTTTGAATTAATTCCTCTTCTGGTAATGCTGCCTGAAGTCCTTCACAGGCACTACTGCTCACAGGGCTTGCTGTATCAGACTCATGAGTAGACTTGTCCCATGGCAGGGTGGGACCTTCATGCAGAAGATGACAGAGTTGACATCCTTGGCAGTCTGTGCTTTTGTTCCCAGTGAGCTTTGGCATCCTGAGCATAAGGTGGGACTGAATGGGATTAGATGTCCCCTCTGAAGTTGTGTATGTGATTCTGGCTTACTCTACCAGTAGCTTTTTTCTGAAGCTGAGCCCTCAAATCTTTTGGAAATTATCTGGTATGTTCTGTCTTCTGTCTCATAAGAAGAATAGTCAGGAAAAATATTAGAGAATTAATCAGAAGGAAACTGTCAGGCAGTTTATGATGGCTGTGGATGTGGTATAGGAAATAAAAGAGAAAATTACCGTCTTCCTACAATTCAAATTCCTTTAAAGGTAGATTAAATGTGGACTAATAATGTTTTTCTGGAAAAATGCTATTTTGGGAAAAACAGAACAAACAAGTATCAGCTGAATGGTGAGGAAGAAGAAAAGAAAAACACTCTATACAATTTGTATTTATCTTATCCCAAGTAGAGCATTCCAATTTTCCATCTAAAAATAACATTTCAAGACCAAATTCAGTAGAAGGTGAAACAAAACATTTATCTGCTATTTGAATGAAGTGTTATGTCAACCCCTTGGGACACACTTCCATTTTTTTCATTTGGCCAATCAAAATGAGTTTTCCCCTTGGTTTGTGTAGGTGATTTACTAGTTGAATGGAAAAAATAATTGTTTTTCATGTTCTTCCTCTCAGTGAATTCCAGGCATAGGACTAGATGCAGAGTATGGCAAAGTGAATGGTTTGGGAAAGAAAATGCGAGTGTTTTATCCCCAAATGAAGTAGCTTTTTTTTTGTGTGTGAGTGACCAGGGATATAACATAGATTTGCTTCTATGAGTATTCAGCTGGATTATGGGTGAGATTTAAATAATATGTTACTAAGCTTTAGGATGTAATAGCTTGTCTAAAAATAGGATTGGATTATTAAGATTAATGTAATCTTTGTAGCTTTTGTTATTGTTTAGAATGCAAGACATTGTCTTTAGTGCTAGAATTGATGGTATTTTCATCTCCATTTCCAAGAAAAAGAAATATTAAAAGGATAATTCAAGCATTGTTAAAGTTCAGCAGACAACATTTTAAAAGTGAATACATCCAGAAAACTCCACAGAGCAGAGGATAAAACTTTTAAATTAAAATTGCACTATAATGGGCGTTTTCTGTCCCAGTTATTATCTGTGCTTAGTTGAAACCTACATGAATTTCAGCTGGGTGGTTGTTCAGGTTCAGCTCATTGCACACCCTGAGGACTGCATGGCACATTTACACTGAACATCAGCATCCCTGTTGCACAAGCTTGTTTTCTGGCAGTTCCAAAAGGGAATTAAAATTACCCATGACAGAATACAGTGTGATTGGAAACAAAACTGTGTCTCTTATTCATTGAATGATTTGTATTTCATAGAAGGACGTTTTCTTTTTCCTTTGGTGTTATTTTTGTGACATCTGTGAATTTCTTAAACCATAAGCAGAGCTTTGAACTTTATTGATCATGTCACCAGCCTTCACTGAAGAAAAATACCAGTTGCTGACATCTGTTAAAACTGCGTAGTTTACAGTGAGACAAGGGGCATTATTTTTGTAGTTGCAAAGTTTCATCTGCTAATACAGTTTTTGTATGAGGATATACATAATATGAGGTGTTTGGTCTGTGCGTTTCATAGCCTTGTAGTTTCTGAAAACCAAACTTAGTGTCTTGGAAATAAATGTTTAGAGTTTTCGCACTAAATCCTGTATATTTCAAATCTGACACCAAAACTGTTGTGATACAGGATTCTTACGAATCCTTAGTTAACATTCCTTCTCCATCCCTACAATAAAGTAGATTTTTAGCTTGAGTTCAGATAACTAGTGTAATTTCAAGTGAGCTTTGAAACAGCATTTATGGGAAATCTCCCAACTGAGTAAAACACCGATTTATTAGAACCCTTAAAGTCATGCTTTGGGGAAGATGAAAGAGGGAGCTGTTTTAGCACAACTTTTGATGAAACAAAGGCAGTGTGCTCCAGTCAAGAAAGCAGACCTTGTAGTGTTAAGAGTGAAGACACGTTTCATTGCCTCATGTGTGTAGCACATATTCCCTTGAATGGCTTTATACATCTGTACCTGACTGAATGTGCCATCACTGTCTTTCAGAAATATCGACAGTATATGTCTGGACTTCTCACTCCTCCTTATGGTGTTATGGAAACTGGCTCCAACAATGACAGTAAGTATGAGAAATTAGACATCAGATGGTAGAAGAAAAGAGAAAAGGGAAGAAAGGAAGATGGAAGTCCTCTGGTTTTGCATGTTGAAATTCAAACAATTTCAATTTGATGTTAGAACTATATTAATACTGCGTGTAGCAGCAAACAATTTGGAGCTTGCCTAACTGGCTTCCCAACTGTATACAAGTGTACACAGAGCTGTACAAAAATCTGCACTATAAGCCAGGCCTGTTGACTAAAGCATACTGTATGATGTCATGTAACATTTAGCAAGTTATGGGTGTTACATTAATTCCATGGAACATGGCTATGAGTCCTGCTAGTAAAATAAAAATAACAAGCTCTCTGGGTTTTTTTTATTTAGGATGGGCTACACAACTTGCTTGAGGATGTAAGTTAGTGCTTGAGCAGACAGTTTGCAGTAATTCTGCTGCTCTCTGGCCTTCATTACGTAGCTAAGTAAGTGTGAGTATGTCTCTGGCTCATGAGAAGCTGTCAAGCTGTGGGATAGTGCTGTAGACATGAATCCAAGGGCAGCCTTTGGAACTCATCGCTTCCATAAGTTGGCTATAAGTCCATCTGATAGCTAGCACTTGCATCTGCAAATTTTTTGCCATATGCTCTATGTTCAAGATGTTCTATTTGCAGAACAATAGCATAGCATAGCAATGCTAGTTAGTGCAAACTCAATGTCACATTTGACTTCCAGGTACCAAGACGCAGATAATGTTCAGTGAAAAAGTATAAGTAATTCCTGTATACATGCTTCAGGCATTATGTTGTGAGAAAAGCACTATGTTTGGCAAGCTGTTCGTAGAATTTACACAGATTAGCTTTTTGTCTCTTTTGTGTCCACAAGAGAAAACTTTCTTCTGAATAAATCTGGTTTTGTCTTTAAAGATCATAGATTAATGTGTATGTTATCAAAATATTGAACCCTCAAATTGCCTATTTTATCAAAAACATCTTCACTGTTACTTAAAGAATTTGCAGCATTTATTTATTTTCTCTATTCTTTTTTTTTTAGGAATGCCAGATAAAGACAGTATGTCAAGCAGTGCTCTTTGCCAAGTTGCTAAAAATTGTAATAAGGTAAATCACACATAGTTGTGCCCTTTTTTTTTTTTTCCCTTGTTGGAGGGGGAGGAATTTGGTTATGAGAAATGCAAAAGTGCAGCATTAAATTGAAAAGAACCAAATGCAAATGCAAAGCATGTGGTTGGTGCATTTGAGTACAGTATACAAATTATAAGGATGCTTTAGACATTGTATCATAGAACTGAATAAAGCAGCTGGTTCAGGATTATTAGGAAACGTGCTGCTGCAGAAGTTTTTGTTACAGTCTGGTTTTCCTATCTTTCTTGGAAAGGTGCTGAGGGTAAGGAAGAAAAGCTGCACTATGACAAGACCAGTGGATAACCAGTGGATCATAAAATTCATGATTAAATCCTATTTTAAGGCTTAACTGAGTCTGAACTGATGTATAGGCATTGTTCTGGCCCTTTGCTCAGGGTGAATTTTCTCCTGTGTTCAGAGAGCAGCTTTACATCCCAGTTCCCCTTTGTAAAATAGTTCTGTGCCTTCAGCCTCACCAGATGAGGACCCACATGAAAGAACTCATGAATATTTCTATGCCTGGTTTAGTAGTGGGATATAGTATATATATAGAATAATAGTGGGAAGAAATAGAGTCAGGCATTTCTATAAAGATTGATAACTTTTAGAATTCTTTTATGGCGGGAGTAGAAAAGTTACAGTAATAAACAGATGCTTGGATGCCTTCTTTCTGGACACAGGAATTAATTGAATGCATTTGTATGATGTTTTCAAAAGGTTAAAGGTATTTTTGTTACACAAAAACATCTCTTGACAGCAGATAAAGACAAGGAATATCTTAGTGTGTTTCCTTAATGCAAAAATAACTACTTCCACCTCTCCCTGTCTGTCTGTCCTGCTTCCTCGAGGGTACTGACCTTTCTTAATTGTCACATTCAGCCTTTATTACATGTATACATGTAACAGTATGCAGTTCCTTTTCCTAGAGTCTTACTCACTAATGCCATACCACTTCCTGACACAGCCTTGTCCTGTAGGAACATAAACATTTTTCCATGCACTGAGTAATAATTCTTAGATACTTAGATAGCACCTTTCATTCTCTAAGCATTTTACAAAAGAGTTACGGATTACACCCAAGTGCTTCTTTAAGTTGTGGGCATTTCAATGGTACATACACTTGGAGTTAAGTCAGGCCAGGGGTCTTGCTTGGCTTCCCAATCAAAGTACCAGGTGTAGAATCCAGGCTAAAAGACATGTTTTCTAAAGCAGATAAAAGTAACTGGTGGAGGTGATGAGATGAAAATATTTATCTCCCCTAGAAGGTAATATTCCCCCAGTAATGGGAAGGGATGCTCAGCTGAGGGTGGTAGACACTCTCAGGTACAAAGTATTTTAGAAACGGAGCAAAATTTAGTGATTAATACCTTTGCCAATAGCTAGGCTTTTCTAGCACAACAGGACTGTTCCTGCACAAAATCACTTGGGTAGGAGACAGAACCTGGCTGGGGCACGCTGCTGGGTGACTTTTACAGGAATAAGGTCCTTTGCAAACCATAGTATCGTTCTTTACAAGACGTGTATAGTACAGACATCCTTCTCCCTCCCACACCATACACGTTTCTGGGGAGAGAAGCTGAGTGAGCAAAGACGTGACAGATGCTTGTCACCTTGTTTCATCCTGGAGGAGCTGAGACCATCCCATGACAAATGTGACAGAAGAACCTGCACAACTTAGGAATGATTCATGAATTCTAGTTCCATGTGTTTTCCATATGACACAGTTCTCTTTAATTATGTTAAGTGAAAGGTAAATGCAATAGGAGTAAATAATTGAGTATTTTGTTTACTGCAAGCAAGCTTCATTCCTGCAGTTTTAAACTGTATGGCTGTTACAATGCTTACACAAATGTTGTTCTTCATGCCCTGTAGTCAGTGTTGAACAGTAAGGGAGTTACTAGAATTTCAGGGCCAAATTTCCAGAGTTGTTGCCAGCTATTTGAAATTAAAAGTCAGAGTACCAGGAAACTGTTTGTAGATTTGTAGTTTGCACTGTGTTTGTAGATTTTATATATTTTGCTTATTTTTAGGGTGTTATATGACTCCCGAAATGGCTACTGCATCAGGGAAGGGCATTCATCCAGGGAAAGGAAAGTATTCCCAGGACATCTTTAGTCTCCTTTATATCTTTAGCTTGCCAGAATGATGCCTTTGGGGCAGGTAGCAAATACAGCTTGAAGAGGCCTGCAGACTTCTCTGTAAAGTCCAGAGAAAGACTGAGTGAGGAACTCTCTGAGAGTCAGAGAAAGTTCCTCAAAATCTTTCACATGGCAAGAAAACATTACACTCTTAGACAGAAAGAGATAACATCTTCAGTAGTTCTATCATGATGCATTTATTTCAAGGTATGTGTGTGTTGTTTTAATTTCCTGGGGAATTTTGTTGTAAATAATTTCCTTCAAATGAAATTTATTATATTCCACTCTGGAAATATGAAAAGCATGTTTTTCTGTTTTAGCCTGTGGTGACTCTTTTGCAAGCACTGTAATAGATGGTTTTCCATATTTGCTAATTGTTGGAGTTTCATCTTCATAGCTTAATTTTTTCCTCCTGTCACATCTATTAGTTTTTGATGAGTAGCATAAGATTTTTCTTTTAATACATGCCTTGAAATTTTCTCACCATATGGGGATGTTTGGTTTTCCTAGTTCGTTACAATCTACAAAAAAAAAAAAGAAGAATTCTATTTGGAGAGGGCAGCAAAGAGATTTTTTTTTTACAAAATGTGAATTCATTTGCATTTAGGGTTCCATTATTGCACATCATTTAATGCAATATAGCAGTTAAATTGAGCTCAAAATACTGAGAGAGAGTATACTGCTGTCCTCAGTTATATTTTGGGGAATGGAAACAAAGTCAATTTGATGCTGTCTTACATAAAGGGAAATAACACATCTTTAGTCTTTTTAACTAGGACAGACCAATATCTGTACACTGGTCTCTCTAGCTCTTAGTTTTTGAAAATTTCCATGTAGTGAAGCTGGATATGTGAGAAGAATATAACCCTAAAGCCAAAATGACAAAATCAATAATAATTTCAAATCCATTTTTGGAAAAGACACAGAAGAGTACTTAGAACGGGTGGGAGGTCGGGTTCCAGCATGCAGGCAGAGTAGGTCGTGGTTCTGGTTCCATACATTACCAGCAGAGCAGGCAGCAGGGTTGCCTGATGCTTCCCACTACAGGATCCAGTTCTTAAATATGATCACTTTTTCCCCGTTTACGCTGAATTCACCATGCTGAGAGCGTGCTCCTGGCTGATTGTTAAATGGAAATGGATCAAACCTCTCTGACATTGAGTTGGAGGAAAATACACAGCACGTATTAGGTAGCCTTTCCCAGTTATACGCTAGCAATCCTGCCCTTTGGACAAGCAGCTTGCCATTAGGGGCTTGTGCTGGCAGTAAGGAGTACCCTTTGGGCCCTCTAAAAAATAATTGTATTGTTAAGCATTGAAAAATCTCAGGTGAAAGTGGCTCACCAGAGGCTCATTACAGTTTCACTGCAAACTTGAGCACATGTGCTATGGGCATGGCATGTGCAGAATCCCACACTGTTTGGCTTTGGGCTTGGACTGCTTGGGCATTCCTGTGTCAATGCTAAACGGTGTGGGGCTTCTCTCAAAGACTCGTCTTAGTTGCTAGAGCAACATTTTGACTATTATGAAGCCACACACTGACTGAAAACCAGAGTTGTTTCCCCTGGGCTTTTACACCCTCTTGGTATTCAAGCAGGAACTGAGTTAAGAAATAGCCCATTTGCTCTGGAGATGGTGAGATACAGGATAGTTTAAAGAAGAGAGCATTGCAGGAAGGAGTTGGAGAGACACAGTAATGAATGTAAGAACAGAAGACAGACCCACTGGGAGCACAAATCTCCACTCTCCTATAGATGGTGGTGCTGAATGCTATTTTCTGCTACCAACAAATGTCTTAAACTCCTTTGCAAACTGTAGATGCCTGAGAGAGCATAGGGATGATCCACAGACAGATCATCCACCTATGATTTCTAAGTTATTTATTCATGTAGTAGATAGTAAAAGAATTTTAACCCTGCTAATGATCCAAGCTTTAGTTTCATATTCTTTTCCATAATGGAATCTCCATATTGCAGTTCGCTAAAAGAGCCCCCACGTCCTCAAGAAGCGACGCAAAAAAAATTTGCTTGAAAGGAAGGCTGAAAAATTAAGTGCTCTCAAAGTATTTCAAGATTGGAGGCTGACCGAGCAGCAGTAATGAAGTCCTCCTAAATGTGTTTGTTATGCTACAGACTTTGATTACCTGCTCACACATATTTTTCTTTGACACACTGAATTAAAGCAATATCTCACCTCAAAAACCATGCTGTTTTTCTTTTTGTACAACTTAATTTTTGTTTAGGTTTAAAACCTACATAAATCTGTGCCTTCTTCCTTGAAAGCATACATCCTGAAAGGGGGAAAATGCTCCTTCATCTCCTTTGTACTGATGAAACCATACTGAAAGCAGAAGATACAAGCCAATTGAGTTGTACAAATTCATATAGTAATTCTTGTTATTGGGTGAATACTATGTATTTATTTCTGAACTCTCTCATGCTTTATTTCCATTTTGTTCCCTATATTGTCTTCAGGTTTTTATTGTGATAAAAGAGCTGCAGGAGCTCCCCCTTGTGCACAAAGTGATATTCAAAAAACGCATTGATTGAGTTTGTGAAGCTTACAAACTGGAATGCCCCCTCTATATTTTTTTCATGTAATGTCTCCAAATCCTGTATACTGCAAGCTTATAGGAAGTGATTTACTTTAAGGTATTTTGTATACCAAAGCTCCTATAGGATGTGCTGCAATATTCGTCTGAAAGTCACCTTTTCATCCATCTTGTTCCCTGGCCAATTTGATGTGGTAAACTATAGATTCCTTTTCTCTACTGAGTTTTCAATAAGGCTTAGGAGTCATGTTGATTTTTAAATAATTTGGGCAGTTGTGAAAACATAATTTGCCTTTTAATCAACTCTAAATGCGTTTAATGCAATTATATAGAAAAGATTTTTCACAGAAGGACGTAATCAAGAGTTAATCCTTGAAATATTGTAATTTCAGCATTGCCAGGCAAATGAATATTCACTTATTTCAATTTTCAAGCACTTAAGTATAGCTATGGGCATTTGAAAATATGCTGTTTGTCAAGATAACATTGCAGTTCACTCGATTCAGTCTTGAAGAGCCCACACATGATACTGGTCATAATCATGTTCATTCACCATATTATCATTTTACTTCTGATTTCAATTCAGAAATATTTCAATTTACTTTTCCTAGATGACCGAAAAGAAAGCTTATCTTTTAACATATTCAGTGTATTGTCAAATGTGGAATTTGACAGAGCATTAGCAGAATTCTAAGGGAAATGTTTCACACGCTCAGAGACAGAACAGGAAAGCAGGCAGTGCAATGACAAGGTGTTTGTAAGTTGTAGCATCTTCAACATGCACATGAAAACTGTGTTAAAAGATAACATTTTCTCTGTGAATGGTTTATATAATTGCCCAGTGACATACGTGTATTAATTCCTATTCTCTTTTGGGATCTCTGCCAGAGTCAGTTCTACATGTTGTTCATATAGGGTTAAATAATAATTTCCTTTTACTTTCTGTTTTTGAAGTGATTGCATCAAAGCACTATGTGCAAATATTTCTAAATAATGTCTTTGTGCAGTCCTAACTGTGCCAATTACTTCAGGGGGCTGCTCTGATATTTTGGCACCAATTTCACATATATGAAAGTAATTTTCTTAGAGGTCTGTTCAAGTTCTTCATTTTGCTCTTAAGTGAAAGTGCTCAGGGTTCAATCATTATCACAGCCTGTAAAAATTTGGCTAGTGCAGAGGTTGTGCATACAGTCCCTAGCAATGAGTCACATGGTGACAGCATATGGCAGGGGAGATAACAAAGACAGGAGTGAGATGAGTAGGAGTCTGTGAAAAATACATTTTTCATATGTTAGTAAGGAACTTCATCAAAAATATGAAGGTCTTTATATGTCATCAGACTTCTTCAATGTAAACAGTTAGTAAGTCTGCTGCTTACATAAGTAGACTTTGCATAAACTAAATTGTTGCAGAACCACCAACGAAGGTTTGGGTATATCACTATCTCCAGTTCCAGCCTTATGGAGATGATACACAGCTGTAGGCTTCCCTTCTAAATGGCAGTGTGAATAGCCATACTTTAAAGAAAAGCTTGCACCACCCCATCTTCTGTTATGCACTTCAGCTACCCAAAAATCTGTGAAATATCTATGATCCATGATTTTGTTGTGTACCCTGAATTCTGGAGACCCTAGTGGCAGTTTCTACTGGAAACAGTTTCTTCTGCTGTATCTAATCATAGAACTGAGAAGACCAATACAGAATTAGCCAGAGTAGCCCCAATATGGAGCCTGCCGGCCTTTTTCAGAGTAGCAGAGTAATCAGGTACTCACCCCTCTGACCCCCAAAACCAATTTGGCTAAAGAGATGTTTTCCCTTTCAGACTCATCATGCCTAGCTGCAAGTGTTTAGATAAATACACTAAATAATAGAAAAAAATAACAGAAATTCTTAGAAAACACTTAAATTTGTAAAATATTCAATATTGTGAATTAGGTGTGGAACTTTCCTTCCACAGGAGCATCACCCTCAGTTCCACTACTCTGAGGACACAGCCTACTCCTTATCTGCCAGCACTGGCAAGGGCAGTCTGATAATATATGTTGTGGAGTTACGTTTGATGACTCCTGCTCCTTGGCTGTGTTTTCTGTGTGATTCTGTCTCAACCCATAAAAGACATGCACATATGCTCCATTTATCTCTTGCAGCTGAAAGGCAGAAAGAGTGGGTAATTGTACTGAGAAAAAAGGTAGTCCTTGTCAAGGTTCATGTCTTCAGGCAAGTCAAGCGTATACAGGTAACGTATTTGGCACTTATATTTGAAAAAGCAAAAGGATATTTTTTTGAATCTTGTAATTATTTTCTCAAGTTTGGCAGAAAAATTGGATCAGGGATCTTAAAATCAGGTTCTTTCTAGTCACTCATATCATCTCTCACAGCATTTTGACTGCCTGTCCTGCAATACATGCTGGAAATTGGTATTCCACAAAGTCAATTATAGTTCTGAGTCAGTAAGAAGTAATCAATGTGTCTGATCTGATCATTTAGCAGCATGTTTTTTTGCTTGTGTATGGATGACAAAAGTTGGAGAGGTTAATAAATAGTGGGGAAAAGCTGTCCAGTGATTTTGTTCTTTTTCTTGTGTTAGCTAGTGAAGAGCAGAAGCCCATTGTGCTGGCTGCACGAAATAGCACCACCACCAAAACAAGTGTCCAGTTTGTGGATCTCATTTAGAGCCCTTCCAAGTTAGAACTGCAGAGGCAAAAATGTCAGATATCTATGAGAGAGCTGAAAATGCAATTAGGACTGTTCACTTCAGTGACGGTTAAGGAGAAAGTGCTGTTGAGGTATTTAAGATTTATGACTTTCATTATTTATTCTTTTTGTAAATCTCCTCCTGGCAGAAAGCTTGGCACAAGATTTAGAACATGTTTGATCTTTGTGTTCTTTATCATCAGTGATGCAGCTGTCTTAAAATTAAAGATAGCAGTTAGTGAGGAAATACAAATACACATAGCTGAGTTGAATAGTAGAGAAATGAATACATAATTTAGGCTCCAAATTAAAATTAAAAAAAAAACGAACCCAAAACTTACTTCCAATACCAGGTATTACACTGCTTCTAATTAGGATTACTCATACATGCTTTTTTTTCATCTCCTGAAATGAAATTGTATAAACAATTTGTGTAATAACCTCAAATATGAACTGGATGGAGAAAGAGCCAGTAGCTTAACGGGAGAATGATGATTACGTCTCTGTGAACCTCCAGTACTGCTTTGTCCATCCTCACTCTTTAAAGTAGCTGACTTCAAATGTACAAGTCTGAGAAGGCAAAAGAAACACCTTCTCTCATGCCAGTCTTTCTTTGTAGCCTTCTGCACAGTGGCTCAGATGATTACTTTTCTCCCAAACACATTCTCTGACCCAGCCCACCTTAGAGCCTCGTGAGCAGTGACATCGACACCAGAGGTAGGAGAGGGTGGCTGTGCAATACAAATGTGGTGGGAGCATCAGCTCCCAGAGCAAAACACATTTGGGCCCAGGAAGAGCAATGGTGCTGTGGCTGCCCCTCCACAACAGCTCCCAGTGACCTGCACTGGAACCATAGGGCACACATCCTCTCCTGTGTACCCTCTCCTGGATCCCCTCTGTCTACATTCAACTACTCTCCTCCATCACACTGACATTGCTCCTTGCCTGGTGGTAAGGGATCAGAACTGTCAGAAACACAGAAACCTTTTGTTCTGGGATTAATTTTTGTATGTTTTCAGTGGAAGTTAACATCCTGGCCAGGGGCAGCACAAGCAGCAGGACAGAGCCTGGGTGTGGGATTCAAGGAGTGGATGGACCACAATGGTCCTGTTTGAGACTGTCTGCAGCTGTAAACATGTGACCTTGGCACAAAGCACTGCCACATCTGACAGCTATGGATTGTCACTCTTTCCTGCCCCAAGCCTGGCGTTTCTGCCAGCCTATATCAGCTGCACAGGAAGCAAAGGGACAACTGGCAGGGGGTTGCTTTCTCAGGCCAGCTTGCAGCTCTCTTGCACTTCGCTGCTAAATCGCAAATGAATCTGTGTGATTTCATTCTCCTGTGTTTAAATACAGATTCGTATGATGTATTCCTGTTATTGCTGTGATATATATAGAGATCCAGTCAAATATTTGTGCCCCTCTCCCTCCTCTTGAGTTTGTCTTAACTGTGTTCAAAGCCAGTGTAGATTAGGGATTTTCAGCTTGCGGTCTTCAGGCTGCTGGGTTCTGGCAGCTACTTCCAGTGACACTGAGAAACAAACCTAAGAACAGCCTATTGTCACTGGCTGAACAAGGTTCCTTATCTTGACTGGCAAAACTGTAGGGGTCTACAAGATAAAGGAGTCTGGAGTTCCCTTTTGTTTCCCCCAATTCAGTTCACACTCTGCCAAGTGTCAGTGTTAGATGCTGTGAATTCCAGGGCAATGTTGGAAAAACCTGTGTTGACAAAACTATAACGGTAAGGTTTCTGATATTCCTATGCTGCAAAATACATAGCCACCGCTCCACAGCAGTCCTAGCCCTGTGTAAGAGAATGGCTTTCCTGTCTTCCTGGTATACTGGTCCAAACTGGGGGAAGGAGGAAGGAAAGGAAAACCAGTATGTTGCTTTGCTAGAACTCCTGAGTGCTACTTATTCTGGTTTCTTCAGTGTTACAGTTAGTGTTCTTGAAATGCTGTCTTTTGCGTGGCTTTTCTGCTGTGAGGTTTGGGGTAGAGAACCTGGATTTCTTCCTGGAAAGTACTGTGTGACCTAGTGCCAGTTCAGACACCAGACACTGATCAATCTGCAATAATATTGGCCTTCAATATGCCAGAGGTTCCCTCAGGATGCATCTTCCTTTCCCCAAGACAGTTTTCTAGCCAACTGTCATGAAGAAGCTGAAGATTCCTACATTATTGCAGAAATTATGGGGTTTTTTTAACACAAGGTACCTGGGAATACTTTATGTACATTCAGTACTTCCAGGCAAACTGGTTTGGATTACAGTAATTAAATTTTTCAGAAACAGCAAACATTTTCACACTGTGATTTGCTTAACATTGTGCAACAGTCTTTATCCTTTTTACAACCCGCAAAGAGTCACTAAAGAGTCAATTAAGCCAAAGAAGATTTTTGAGATTATGTTTAAAAAGAAGGTGAGTGGTTGACAGATGGCAGGGACAGAATTTCAGCTGGAGGAAGCCGAATATTTCTAGCAATGATGTGAAAATTAGTGCCAACATTAAAGAGAAACAGGAGAAAGGGGATAAATTACAAAATACATACAATAGGTGCTTTTCCATTTCACAAGGACAGGGCTGGTTCTGTGATATCCCTAAAAGCCAGACATCACAGAATTTACACAGCTTAGGCTACATACTGAGAGAGGTAAAAAGAGGTCATCTCTTTCAGAAACACACTATGGAGAATTGGGATGTAAAGAGATGTGGTTAGCTAGGGAAAATGTCAGGTAGAGTAATTTCACCTCTCCGTATCAGTCTTGGGTTAATTATTGTACTGTTCTGTGTGCATTTGCGGTTCTATGTGCATTTGTGGAGACAGATTTTTTTTCTCAAGTTGTAATAAAGACTCATTTAGCAACAGAGGTATCTCAGAGTATGTTTAGAAATGTCTGTCCCTCGCTAGTTATCAGGGAAGATGAGCTACATTCAAAACAATAAGAAAAAGTGTGAACAGGCCTGGTTTAAATAGTAGCAAGTTAGGCAGCTGCAGGCTCTGTAGGAAATTAGAAGGAGAGAAGAAGCAAATTTACAAATATGAAATACTTACTATTTCCCAATTAAAATAATGTTTTGTTTGAATTGGCGGGAATTAAAAGTATTACTCTTTTTACTATTTTATTGGAGAAAATCTAGTGTTCATAGAGGCACATTTACTCAATGTTTGTATTTTATTTACTGATTATTCCCGTTGCATTATGAAATTAATGTGAAAAACAGGGCATATTGATCTCTCTTGTTCATATCAATAATTTGATTCCAAATGCCTGTGTATGCTTTTAATCACTACAGTTCCTGACACTGTAGCTAAAGAATGCTGAATGAACTGATTAACTAATACAGTTATGAGTTCCATTTCACGCAAGTTAAATATGTGAGACCACAATGGGATTTTACCATCAAAGAAAAAGAAAAGCTCTCACCCTGCACAGCCTGAGAGACTTGGATGAGACAGGTTAGGTAGCACTGTTCAGTACATCAGCACCCTCCACTTTGACAAGCTTTTTGTAGACATCATGGGAAATAGAAGTTTTAAGTAAGATAAGAAGGTTGTTTAGTGGATATTTGTCAGGAGCAGAATGCTTGTCTTTTCCACTGACACACAAATACGTAAATTAAGCAGAAGTGCTTGAATGTTTTTTTATGTTTGTGACAGAAGACTTAAAGCTGTTAGGAAGGGAAATACTTGGCTGAAAGAAGAATGTGCTTTTTGTAAAATGTGTTCTGGTCTAGCTATCAGTTTGGGATTTCTTTTCTCTGTTTACTTTCACATACTACAGAAACAACCATTTACCTTTTTTAGGAAATATATTCTATGTAGATGGAAAACATCAATCTAGATAATTAAAAATCTCCATCTGTGAAATAGGACACCAGAATGTTTTATACTGGATATTGTTGGGTTATTACTTCTCAATTTCACTTTTAGCAAAAATTTATTTCTGAAAAGGATGACAGGAAGAAGAATGGGGAGTAGATGGGGAAGCTGGAATCTGAGGCCAGTGTGTTGCGCTCCTTCAATGTTTTTTCATTTGATGTACTTTCACACAATGCACTGTCCTGAACTTGGAGAATGAGGAATGTGGAATCACCAGAAGAGGCACAAAACAGGTTTCAATTAACTTTTCTAGCCCACTTGGCAGAGGCTTTATATTATTGCTGACCTCCCCAGGGAATTCAGGAGGTAACCTTAAACGCCCTCTTAGCCCTGTCTCACTTTGTTGACTTTTCCTTTCTGTGTTAAAATCATTATAAAATTCCCAGTGTGAATTTCTAGACACTAGACTTCCAGGATTTCAGTTGCAGCATTCAGCAGTGTTTTCAGTTGCTTATTCTGGTCACTTGTCGAAGATGTGAGTAGATACTGTTGTCCCCATTTTACTGATGAAGAGGTTGGAACATTCAGACGTGGAATGACCAATGGGGATTACACAACACATAAACTGCTGTCACCCAGAAGGCAGGGTCCTCTTGTCTCACTTGGGTGGTGCTTTGCCTACACTGAAGTTAAGAGTTTTGCCACTAATTTTAATAGGTTCACAATTTCATACTGTAATTCACACTCCATCCAGTTTTTGGCACCCTTATGTTTGACATGAAACCAGTTAATTTAAAATTTCACTGCATAGTCCTCAGAGGGCAGTTCTGGCACCTGGGTGTAATTGAAGCCTAGGACAGCCCATCTGATCCTGTTTGTCTAGAGAGAGTGCCTTCTGGGAGTCTTGGAGGTGGGAGATGCTTGCCACAGTTACACGGGCATCTGGAAACAAGTGAATTAGATCCTCCGGAAGCTCCTTAACTTTCCTTCAGTTTGCCTGCATACCTATAGCATGGGTGAGAGGTCTTTCAAACTGGTAACCTTGCTGGCTAACATTTTTTGTACTTTTTAAATCTTCATCCTTATAGTTTGTTTCTCAAGAAGTAAATAATTTCAGGTAAACACACTGTTAAAGCCAGGGATACTACGAAACCAGAAACTTGCACGAGAGACAATGAAAAACATGTTTTATTCTTGTGGAGGTTAAAAAATGCCACAGCAGAGAAACCCGTGGTAATGCTGGCTTGAGATTCCTTGTGATAACTGTAGTCACACCTCTATCAGAATACTGGGAATGCTCACAGCAGAGTTAGCATTTTCTGACATTTTATTCAATGCGTGCAGTGTAGTTACAGCAGCTGTTTCATTGTAGCAGGGAAGTAGAAAAATGACAGGAAAATAAGACATCATTAGCCATGTTCTGAGGTTTTTTGTGCACTGGTCATAGTCTGTTTCAATGTTCCTTTTCCCTTTGACATTCACAGTGAAGTATCATTTTTGGTAATGGCTGAATCATTTTGTGTTTAAAGGACGGACATTTATGGTTTGTCAAGGAAACATTGTAGAAGTGTTAATAATGTGATTTCAATTTAACTTTCTGAAATAAATTTCCTACACTGAATATTTGAGAATTTAAAGGGACACATTTTCCTGTTTATGCTATTAAAACATGTAGATTACTAAAGAAAAGCAATTTTAGAATGTATTTTAAAATACAGCATAGTCTTCACATTGTATTACATTTAAAGAATATAGATTTTAAAACAGTCATCATTATTCTGAGTATTTTGATAGTAGCCCATTTTCTGAGAGTATTCAAAGCATTTTACAAAGATAGAAATTATTAATATCCCTCTCTCCAAAAAGGGGAAAATGAAACACACTGTGATTACGTGATTTGTGTAAGGTCATGCAGTCAGAAAAACAGAATAAAACTGAGCTGTCTTAGCCAGCGGTTCTGACAATTACTACAATGCTACTTTGCTTGGTTTAGTTAGTTTGTAGTTAGTTAGATATATGGGTATTTAGATTACAGGTGCTGTAGCTTTATGATTTTTTAAGTGTGATTACTTCCTTCCCTAATTTTGCAAACATTCCTTGACTGTGTGTTCCTCAATTCATACCTTGCCCTTCTTCCCACTTCTGCTGTTTGCCGATGTTTCTTAAGAATCTGGAGTGGTTGTCTTCTGTGAGCATGGGTGGCTTGAAGATGCTTTGGTAGTACAGTTTTACACTATGTAGACTGGCTACAGGTCCTTTTAAAACAAGTGATCTTTTGGGGCAATTCGTCCTTTGTTAATTGTAAAGTGTTCCTAAATCACCTACAGACCTGGCACGAGGTCAGTCATTCTCAGTTTTGGACTTTTCCAGCTAGGGGATGTGAGGAGGCACTTTGTTCTTTGTGTGCCAGTGCTGTGTTGTGGGGAGTGCTAGGGAGCACTAGGTTGTTTCTCCCAGCTCTACGTACACTTGTGGGAGAGAGTGAAATGAGAGTGAATTCTTTACGGCATGATAATAGCGATGATTGCAATTTCCATTTCCAATTTTTTTGTCTCCTGAAGGAGTGCAGGGAGGTCTCCCTGTAGATATGACTGTGGTCTGGGTTGGGCAAAGCTCAGTCCTTTTAAAGTGTACCAACCATCAAACATCCCTGTGACAGGGAGCATGTGCCAAGATTTCTTATGGACTGTACACCTTGGGGCATTGTTGGTTAGAGGTCATAACATAGGTTGTTTTCTGATGTCAAGGACTGGTCAGTGTTTCAGCATGTTCTACACAGGACTACTCCAGACATCCAGTATAGGTTAACAGCACAGAAATTTCTACAGTATTGGTTACATTTTCCTTCAAATTTTGACAAAAATGTTTTCCAAAAGACCTTTCTGTGACAGGAGCTTTGGTCAGCTGCTTCTCTGTTGTTTTTCAGCCAGCTGCATCCAGTAAGTGTATTGTTTTACCTGTAATATCCTAGCAGAGGTTGGTGCAGTCTGCACAGATACTCTTTCACTGCAGCTGGAAACAGAACCAATGGAGTTGACTTTAGGATACTCTATCCAAGACTGCTTTCCACCCTAAAACGCACTCCAAAGCTATGATACTGTATGCTCAGCTTTATCCCTGCTATATGGTTATTCTGTAGTGCTGGAAATACTGGTTTATATTGGAAAAAGCCATCTTTACAAAGGGCTCCTCATCTTTGGAATTCTATCTCTGCACTTGGTCTGAAGCAGCTCAGAGAGATGACATTACAAAAAATGGAGAAAGAAGAATGGTAAGAGTAGAAGGGAGAGGTGTGGGGACTTTGGCTAATTGTGAGCTGTATATTAATGACTGGCATTATTTTTGCAAATATTGTGGGAAAGTTTTTTTATATATTTTATTTCCTTCCCTGTGACCCACACAGGGCACTGTAAGCCTTTTGGGAGATGTATACATGGACATTCAAACATGTCAGTCAAAATGGCAGTCAGCAGGAGTCATTTGGAACCAGTAAGAGCTAAAGATGCTCTGCTTCCTGAAATACACTTAAGAGAATCAAGCGCTATGGGCCTGACTCAAAACTCACTGAGTCCATTAGGAACTTCTCAATGATTTCAGTGGGATTTGGATTAGACCCCAAATCACCAATAGCAGTAAATACTGAGGAGGTAAAACAAACAGACCTCTTAGTGATGTGACTGTTGCTGCTGACATCTTTTGAATTGTGTGGCTTTTGTCCTTTGTTTCTTCAGGATCCTCTGCCAGCCAGCAGGGAAACAGATTGCACTTGCAATTCTTTTCAGTGCCCCAAGTGAAAATAAAGGGATCAACAGTAGTGCACTGGTTTATCTGATCACCCTGGTAACCTCATATGTGATGGTTAACTCCAGCGAATACTGAAAACTTGTTCTCAGTTCAGAGATGAGCTACACTGAGGTCATGGGAAGAATGTGATTCATTGGCTTTGTTTTATTTCATCTTATTTCTTTGCAATGCACATTTCCTATGCTAGTATTTGAGAGTAGTAAATTAAGTCCCCTCAATCTTTTCATTTTGTAGATCCAAATTTCTGTAGATCTAAAGCAATCATTCATATGTGAAGGCTCAGAAACATCCCTTTGCAGCTATTTAACAAGAGAAATAGAAAAAATCTATTTTTATAAGAGATGTTCTTGGATTTTATTTAAATAACTTGACAAATACAGAGCTCATGTTAGGTCTCCATTATTGTAGTTTCCATTATATTATTTATTTGTTTGCATATGGCTTGCTCAGTGATGTAAGAAACATAAAAATAAAGGCAGGCCTTGCCCTGTAGTTTGAAATCTAAGGCCTATTTCTCCAGAGATTAAGCCTGTGCATAAAATTATACACATGAGTAGTCCTATTTAAGTCTATGGTATTGCTCTCATGCATAAATATTTGAATCTTGAAAGGAATCGAGGCTAAAATTATTACTTTCTTTGCTTCACCCCAATTTAAATAGGGAGTTTTGTGATTGACTTAGTGAAGGGTTTGTTTGAATGGCCCAAATGTGAATCCATAAATGTACAGATAGGGAGTTTGTCAATGCTAATGCTGAAAGCCTTTTTATCACAGTTTCTCATAATAATTTTCTGCTTTTCCCTACCAACACCTGCAGCTTTCCCTCCTCACCCTCCAGACCCATATGACCTGCTCCGCTGCAGGGAGGATCAGCAGGTCACAGTAAACTGAGCGTGCACTAGTTGGAAGCAGGCATGAGCTCTTTGCATGATAACTTTTCCCTTATTCAGAAGTCCTGAAAAATGTGATCATCAAGGAGCTCTGTGACACATGTATGTATTTTAGTCACATTAATTCTTCAAAGATACCAGGATGTGTTACAACGCTCTGCTCACTCTCTGCTGTTTTCTAGGGAGAGAGACTTATTTTTTACTAAGTGCTTTCTAAACATCCCTTAATGGGAGATCCAAGACTGTAAAGACTTGCAAAACATTTCTTGGTCTTCAGCCAAGCCGTGACTATTATCCTAAGATACTGCCCCTTACAGAATCCATTTTTTTTTCCTGATGGGGAGTTGTTGCTGGAACACCATATCTCCTGTTAACTAATTGATGTTACATTTCCCTGCCTTTGGAGCATGACTTGCCTTTCTATGGTAAACTCAGTCCGAGCCCCGTGTTTCTGTTGGTTGCATTTCAGCTCACTGCTAGCGCTGCCAGAGTTCAGTGCAGCAGCTCTGAAAGGCTGCAACGTCGGGGGACTCTTTGCTGGGCTTGTCTTTTGGAAGGTGATGGTGTTGTTCCTCGGCAGGAGTGACTGCCTTGCGCTCTGGTGTCTGGGCTCATTGCTCCGGGAGCTCTATGACTGATCCCCTCTTTAAGCACCACCCTGTGGCTGAACTTATTTTAGACTTGTAAAGATGTCAAAAATTGTGCGTATGAGGTAATGAGGCTAAAAGCTACTTCAGGAAAGCATCCAGTCCATCGCTGAGCCACAGTGTTGCTCCTGACAGATTCCTCACGTATCCTCTCAAGCTTCCAGAGATGGAGGAAGCAGACATCCCTGGCAATCTGTGCCAGTATTCACTGTCCACACTGCTATAAAAGCTTCGCTGGTGCCTCAACAGAACCTTGCTTAAAGCAATTTAAATTATTTCCTGATCTCTGCACGATGGACCAGGTCACTTCTTTCTTACTTTCAAAGGCCTTTTAAATCTGAAGCCTTTTTTTTTTTTCTTTCACACTTCTGCTAAGACTTGCCATTTCCTTAGCTGAAAAACTTTGATTATTTGTGTTGTGCTTTCTGTTTATTCTTGTTGCTTTTCACTAAAATCTGACCAGCTGATTTAGATGCTTTTGAAGTAAAGTGGGCAAATGAGATACAGTGCTTTAGTTTAGGTCATATCTAGGCTGACTAAAACAGAACAGCATTTTGTGTCTAATGTTTTGCTACATCCCAGCACAATAGTTGCTGCTTTCACACAAGTATGGCATTGATGATTCAGTTATGTTTAATATTGAAATATTTAAAATATTAAAAACCTTATTTCTTTTTCTGTGAAACTGTGTTAAGACACTTGCTCCCTGCCCTGTCTTTATATAACTGATCTTGCCTGCTTCAGAAATATAATCATGTGTTGCATAAAAGCATCACTTTTTTTTTAGGCAAATGTTACAACTGTTTCAAATTGTAAACTTATTCTGCAATGTACATGCAGTCCTTTCCATTCTGAAGTCTCCTGCAGAATCAATAAGGGTACATTCTGCTTCATCCCATGTTAATATTTAATATTACCAGATGTGACATGTTCCTGAGAACACTGCTCAGAACAGACCTCTGGTATGACCTGCAGTTTGACTTTGCTCACTAATAATTGATTTCAAAATGTACTTTCCAACTGGCTTTGCACCTGTTTTGTAAAAATTAATCTGCCTGGTGCAGAAGAGAATATCTGATGAGACAGTGCCCAAGTCTTACTAAAAGATTGAAAATCTGTTTCTTCTCTAATCTTTTAGTGTTGCTGCTGGGTCATGGAAAAGAATTAGATCAGTGTGGCATGATTTGATCTTGGTTAATATATGTCACATGTGACTCATGTCCCTGTTCTTTTCCAGGTGTTTATGAATGGACTTTTTCTAGGAAGACACATTAAGCTGATATGCCTATATTTTTTCAGCTTCTCCTTTCCCCATATTTCTGTCTCCTGCTGCCTTCTATAGTCCCCAAGAGTTGTCAGAGGTGGCTGCTGATGGTTCTGAGGTGGCTGCTGACGGTTCCAAGATGACTGCAGCCCTCTTTTAAGTTTCTTCAAGCTCTTCAAGTTTCCTGCATGAAATTCTACAATCTGAAAATAGCTAATTTATGTAATGTTTTCTTGTCCATTTTTTTTCCCCTCAGACTGAGATTTTACTCCTGTCACTCTATTACTTAGGAGATTAGCCATCTCTCTGCCACTTACGTTTCTAATGAACCCTGATAGAAAATAAATTACCTGTTTCTGGCCTTCTTGAACTCTCTGTCAATAAATTTCCCACTGTTGAACAGTAGCTCAACACTTTTTATTTTCTTTGTTTGACTACTGATGTATTTGTGAAATATTTTTTTCCCTCTTGACATTTGGCAGATCTGTCTCATTTTGTACCTTTGGTATTCTAATTCTGTCCTTTGTTATTCAATGTATGTTTTATACTTGCCATACTCTGCCTTTCTCCTTTCTGTGCGTTTCCTTCTTGTGTGTCAGTGAAGAGCTCTTTCTTTAGCTGAGTCTTTACTACTCCTAGTTAGTTCTGTGCTAGTATATATTGTATGTATGATTAGTACTGTTAAAGTTACTACCAGCTCTCATTAACTTCTTTTACCTTACACTTGGTACCCCATGACCCACTGCAGAAATTTAGCAGTCAGTATTCTGGTTTTTTTGGAAACTTTTCTTCCTAGTCCATTGTTTGTGCTTTGATGTTCTTTGTTCCCAGTGTAAAGTTCTGACTCTGGATAATTTCATGATCTCCTTCACCCAAGTTATGTTCTGTCTTAGCAGCTGATCCTTCTGTATTGGTCAGGATCAAATGCAGGTGAACAGGCCTTCCTGCTGCTTTCTGCAGATTCTTGTGCGGTGTCAGCTTTCAGCTTGGATTTTTTTCTGTACTTTTGAGTTGAATTAGATTTCTTTTAAATGCTGTCTTTTATTCTGTTCTGATTAGGTTGGGAGATTTATTGACAAATCTTCATCCATGTTAAATTTTTTCATCTGTTAGTTTTATGCATTTTTGTTGAAACTTAATTGAAACTCCAAAGAACACAAATGTGCATTTGTTTTCACTGACCTATTGCCATAAAAATCTCCTATATTTTTCATCTTACACATTTTATCTCTCCTTTAAGTATATTCCTAACTAGAATTAAAATCTGGAAGCTAAGTGGAGTATATTGTAGCTGTTTGAAAATGTTACTCCATGGTTTTGTTTGCTTTAAAGGTATCTTTCAGAAGACTCTGCCTATTTTTGCATGCTTTGACTGCAAATGTAGACTGTCTAAAACAGGATCCACACAGTTCCAGAAACCAAGAAATATTGGAAGATGTGCTAATGCCCTTGTGGTTGGACAGAAGTGTTCATGGCTTAAATGAGTCTATGAAAAGTCATGGACTTATTAACGAGAAAAATTAGGAATCCTATTCTAATTGTATTGATTTGCCTTTTCAGAGACTTCTTGTATGAGTAGAAACAAAAAATGTTTTGCACTGGTTTCCATGTACAGACCTCTCTGTTAAGATTATTGATTTCTGTCATGTGCTTCCCTCATTTTCCTCTTCCCAGCTGACCTGGAGTCTCTCGGTGCATTCTTAGCTCTTAGCATTATTTGATTACTACAAGGACTTTGTCACAGCATTCAAAGCCTGTGGGAGCTAAGGAACAGATGCCCAGCTTGAGGGAACCGATGCCTGGCAATTCAGAAGTACATAGCAGGTGTTTCGCCTTCCTTCCGACCTGGCTGTCCTGCCTGTGCTGTACCAGGTGTAAGGGAGCCATGGCTGTCCTGGGCCACAGTGCAGGGTCCTGCCCTTGTGGGAGAGCTCTGTGTTCGGTATGATCTGCCCTGTCAGCAAGCCCAGAACACCAGCCAAATTCAGCCCTCGGGTCGTGTCTCCTGACATTTCGCACTAGAAGTGAATTTGGTGCGTAGTGTTAACCACCAGTCCCAACAAAGCAAAATGTCTTCTCATCATTCTGAGGTGGCTGCTGAAGTTCAGTTTTGTTCTCCTTTTGTCTCCATTTCTACTGTCCTTTAACTTTCTGCTCGCCTTTGTCGTCTGTGTTGTGCCATGTGCTTCGTGTCTCCCCTTTCCTTTCACCTGTTTGTTACGTGCCTCTTTTCCCATTTCTCTCATCCCCTTCTCTGCTTCTCCCCTGTAGAGCCCTGACAGTCTTCCCTTTCACTCTTCCCATTGCAGAACCAAGCCACTTGCTTTGTTCTTTTCTTTTTCCCTCACCAGCCCCTTTGTGAAAGTCCTTACCTGAGTCTCTGCAAGTGGCCTGCCTGCCTCTGCATTTCAGAGAGCAGAATAAAAGGGTTGCCAGCTCAGCCTGGTGATAGTTTAGAAAACACAGTGGAAGTAGAGCTTTATCTCCATTCCTGTTTCCTGTGCTATGCTGTAAGGGAGAAGAGAGCTTAATAGCAAAAGGTGCTGAAGGGGGAGAGGGTTTCTGTGGTGGGGGCTGTGGTGGAGCAGACGCGTGCAGAGAAAGGCTGTTGTGCCCACTGCAGGTTGAGAGCAGGAGGAAGAGATGGCTGTGCCTGTGTAGACTCAGATCTGGTGTGATGTTTGGCCATTGCACAATTAATTAGTACTTCAGAAAGTTTAACATGCATTTGTTATCCATTTTCACCTGTCATATCACTGCTGAGCCTCAAGAGCCAAGTTTGTCTTTAGGATAACTCTTCAGAGAGCTTTTTCTCTTCAAGTCTTCTGAGCAGAGCTTGGACTTACACATCATTCTTTGTTATTACAGCTTTTTTGTTCAATTTTTTACTTTAGCTTTTATTTTATTTTACTGGTCAACCTTTAAAAAATTATTTAATTTCATTTTATTTTTCAGACACCTCTTATTGAACCTCACATCCCACATCGTCCTACTAAAACCATTACACAGGTAATAGGACATAGATGTGCTGTAGAGCCAGGACATTAGACAAATGGAAATAACTATTTCCAACAGTGTGATACAAATCAGCTGAAGTGATGCTTTCTGTTAGATATGATAAGTATGTGAGACTTAAAATCTCAAATATATACTACATTACTCTGCAAAAGTAAGCATCTGTGTGAGGGCTTTTAATTCAGGGAAAAGAGAACCTGTGTTTTGTTTGGCAGAAGGCAGTACAGAGATTGTGGAAAGTTTAAAATCTGTTTGTTTTGGTCCTTTTTTTCCCTCTATGATTGCCAAGGTTCCTTCAGAAAAGATCCTCAGAGCTGGAAAGATTTTGCGGAATACAATTCTGTCCCGAGCTCCTCACATGATAAGAGATCGTAAATACCATCTGAAGACTTACAGGTGTGTGAGCTGATTGTATAGAGGTCTCTGAATTTCTATGCCTGCCATTGTCTGATTTGTATTTATGCCTTACCATACTTGCAGGTCTCAAAAGGTCTGAAATTATTCTTTGATGTTATTTGAGTCTGGATGTTATGCAGACTTTAATGGACCTGGTAAATCCTTTCTGAAGTAATTTGACTGGAAATTGAGTCCATGATTGTGAACAGAGTGTTCACATACAAAAACTCTTCCAAAGTTAATAGCATAGTTACCTGGAATATTCTGTGTAATACCAACTTAAAATGTAGATTCTCTTCTCTTCATCTATCAGTAAGAGATAATAGAAAAGTTCATTAATATGTTACTGTACTGATTGCTACAGAAATGTTGCTCAGTGTGGAGTTCTGAAAATTCACCTGGTGAGAAATATTCCATATGTAGATTTTCTGCTCTATTTAGTTGGGGTTTTTTAACAGTGTGTTGCTAGGCTTTCTTATCTTCCTGCTGGTGGCAGCATGGTCTTACTAAAGTGGGATGACAATGGCACTTCTAGAATAGAAATCGGACTGTAAGATGTCAGGATCTATCTACTGCTGGCTTAAGAAACAATCAATTTGTTTTAGTGTCTAACATTTAAATCAAATATCTAATGCATTATTCAGAGCGTATTTAAGTAAAAATTGGTTTAAAATCTCTGGGTGTATCTTTTTCCAAATAGCAAATCAATATGTTGCTGATCTGCTTTTGAAATAAGTGCATTGATTTTCCATATTTCAGTCCAAAATGTATTTAATGTGCTGAGATATTTGGAGCTTGTGAGTTTATCTGGTAATATATCACAGTATAACACTGCTGATTGTTCTAGAAGAACAAAAGAGCATATGGGATAAATGAAGACCAATGCTGGTCCAAACAACTGCACTTTTTTCTCTTATACATAACTGGGAAAACTCTTCCTGTTCTGCTGAGCTAGGGAGTGTCAGGACAAAGAATTTTACTAAGTGACCATGTGGCTTTTTGGTTTTTTCCCCCTCTTGGAATTCTCCAGAACCTAAGGCCTGCTGTTGTCTGCCTGTGGGTCAGTCAGGAAGTGCAAGGTGACCAGCACCTGGCATGAGAGAGCCTCAGGAGCACTGAAGACCTACAAACCAAGGTCTCCAAATACAGTGTGACTGGAATTTGGTTATGAATGAAGGAACACCCTCATAACACACACTCTTCCTTTGGAGGCTGTTCTCTTTGGCATAGCTTTTGCAGTGTTGGATTATAGTTTTCATGCAGGATTCTGAAAAATGTGAGACTTTTGATATCCCATGGTATACAGAGAAAGTTTCTTTTGAAAACTTGGTTGAAGGTTGTCGCACTGGTGCAGTAAGTTTTGTACCAGGTGGTGCAGGGTCACTTTTATCCTCTGAACTCTGCATTTCCAAAGTACTTGTTTTCCTGAGATGATCTTATCAAAACTGAACACTGCTGGTATTTCAAGCATGTGCACGTAGACAGTGACATGTTGTTTTCTGTATAGAGATTTGCCTAAGTTTATACAGAGTTTAAGATGTCACTGTGTGCAGTTTCTTGGCTATCTTCCTTTTAATTTCTATCTATTTATTTGTCCTTCAGGCAATGCTGTGTGGGGACAGAATTAGTTGACTGGATGATGCAGCAAAGTCCTTGTGTCCATTTACGAACCCAGGCTGTTGGCATGTGGCAAGTATTGCTGGAAGAAGGTGTTCTTAACCATGGTAAGATAAAGATCAGCATCATGACTAGAACATGGGCAAGGTGTGATATTAATACCTCTGTAGTCCTCTGTCATGGAAAAGAAAGGGATCATAAGCCCAAAAGAAATGCTGCAGAGCAGCCTGCTCGTTCATAAGTACAAGTGGAATACACAGTGTTTGAATCTTACTCCCAGTATACCTTTTCAAGTTACGAGCATATTGAAAAGAAAATGCACAATTTATAATGATAACTCTAATTATACTTAGGAGTACACTGGCTTGTGCTTATATTGCAAGAGCTAGATAGCACTCAGGCTAAAACCAAGAGATGTATTACCATACATAATAAAACTGATCTTTGTCAAAGATTCGCAGTTTATAGAAGTTAATGTGAGCGTTTGTGTTTGCTCAGATCCATAATTCTGGGAATGACTTTCAGTGGTTTTGGAACAGTTCCTAAATTTGACACTCCAGATATTCCAGTGAAGAGATCTGGGATTTTATGTTAGCTTTCTGACTGTGTTTTACATTGACTTTCAGTTTCCATTTGGCAGCATTTACTTGGTAACAAGATATTATAGCCCTCAAAAGGGTTGCTTTCTAAAGCAATATTCATATTTGAAGCTTTGCACATACATTTTTATTAAATTCAGAAGAGCAGCTCTATTACAGTACACTTCCGTTTATCCCCTGTTGTGCTTCCCGTATCCCAGGGATAAATTTCCACACTGAAAAGACAGATTGTTTCCACCACTCCCTTACCCTTAGGGCTCGAGCTGTAATTCCTGCCAAATATTCCCTTGAACTCCAAGAGGCAAGCTATTGCAAGTTGCATCACAGTATCCAACTCATCGTATCACTCCGACTTGCTTGGAAGACCGAGGGTTTGTTCTTTGCAATATCATATTGTTCCTTTAGAGGTCTTCTCTTGGTAGTCCTTCGATTAAATTCTTCCACCAGGACACAGGTCAATGAACTTGCCCCTGGGATTATATCTTGATGATACACATTTCTGGTATATCACAAAGAGTTTAGCTGCTTTTGCTGCCTTTTGTCAACCTGTCTAAACACGCTAGAGAGCACCTCTTAGGAATTCATGATGTAACCATTTCCCCAGTACGATTTGTTAAACAGGTCTAATGAGAAAAAAAACACATGCACACACATGTATGTATACGCACCCACAACACACATATATGGAAGCCTTTTGGAAAGTATTTGTAGTACACAGTTTTTTTAAAAGTGTACCTTTCAAGCTACATAATTTGGACAACTATGAGAAATAATGGTGTTTCATACTCACAGTTTCTTTGTAGCTTTCTTTTCCTTCTTAACTAATATATCTGTGACATAAATGATGCTACATAGATTTCTACAAGGTCACCTTTGATAATGAGTGCTTAGTATTTGATATGTTATGTTCTTTTCAGTGGACCAGGAACACCACTTTCAAGACAAATACTTATTTTATCGATTTTTGGATGATGAGCGTGAAGATGCCCCTTTGCCAACTGAGGAAGAGAAAAAGGAGTGTGATGAGGAGCTACAGGACACTATGCTGCTTCTGTCTCAGATTGGGCCAGATGCTCACATGAGGATGATTCTCAGAAAACTGTAAGCAGATTAAGGAGTTAATATTATGGGCCTTCCTTGTGACATGGAAATAAGAGAAACATACGTTTATTGTCAGGCATCCTTTGGCCAGTTACTTCATTTTAGTGGCAGTTTCTCCAGACTCTGAAGTTTTTACATCCATGTTAAGTCATTTCCAGTCCTCGTTAATATTTGCAAGTTGAACTGTGTGTTGAGAATAACCATCAAAGGCCACGAATGCCATCACAGTCACTTGGAGGAAAATGCTGCATTATGAGGTTTTTAGTTAATTTCTGAGTCTCCCCTGAAGTAAGCTGCAGGTAACAGTAGGGTCCTGCTCTGTTAACACTTTGTGTGTGGAAGTGTCATTCAATGAACTATGCAGCTTTCAGTTATTTTGAGTGAGTAGAGTGGTAGGACAGCAGCATAGCACATACCTTTCAGTTCCAGTTGTCAGTGACAGGCATTAATGAGATTCAGCCTTGGTAGAATTTTATTGAATCAAGATAGGCTGGATTTGGCCTGTTGTAGTTTGCTAGCAAGGTGTGAAATGTGGCTCTGTGGGTTTATTTATCAATTCTTCTTGTTATAGAATCAATACTTTAAAAAGAGACAGCTTTCTGTACCTAGGCCACAGAGGATCTGTGCCTAACCTTTTGATAGCTACTAGATCATGTCCTCTCACTCCATGGTTGGCTAACCATCCTTTCAGCAGTGCACTCTGGTCACACTGAAAACTGTGTTAAAGGCTTTTTTTATAGGCAGCTTTATAGTGACTTCAAAGCAACCAGTATAAACTCTGTTTGACCCTTCATTGAAGATTACTTCTTCATTAAGCTGGTAGTGGCCACTGAAGACATATTTTACTGCTAATTAAATGCACTGGGAATAAGGAATTACTTAAGCTCACCTTCACTGAAGATTTACTTGTAAGGGTCAGTTCAAGACAGGTAAATATGCAAAGCTGGATTCTGTTCCTTTGAGGCCATTGGCAAAGTTCATCTTTGCTGTGGGATAGGATTGGGCCCTGCCTACAGTCTGAGAACATTTGTCGTACTGAAAATGTTTTGAATCACCTAACACAAGTGTTTGCTTCTATTCTGTTGCCCTGCTCCATTCTTGTCCATGTGTTATGTTTAGATCATTAAGCTCATTTAGACAGCACTTTTCCAAAAACTTGCTAAAAGCAATGAATTTCAGTAAGTGCCATCAGACACTTGTGATTTTAAAAATAGATAATAACTGTGATGCAGCAATAGTTTTAAGGTATATATTTTCTTTCCTCTGTCTAGTCAACACAGTAAAAGGTGCACTTGCTCTCTGTCACACAAAATGCACAGACAAATCAGTCGGGGAGCATGGTGTTTCCATATACTTTTATGGTGTTGCAAAATTGAGGTCTTCTCTCCTCACAGACATGTCCTGTGCATTCTCCACTGAGGAGCAAAAGTGGACTTTTGCACCTCTGAGCAGACACCCATCATTAGGAGGCTGAGCAGTGCTATGTGTGCTCTGACCATGCTCCTCTGCACCATCTCCTTTGCCTCAGGCTGACTGAGCAGGCTGGCTCTTGGAGAATTTCCCCTTAGCCTGTCATGGATTTTGGCTGCCTATACATTTGCTTTCCATCATAACTTTCAGAAAAGCAAGTTTACTTTGTCAGGGTCAATGTTGATTATCATCTGGACTATTTGAAGAGATGAAGGGATGGAAAGATGCTGTGGAAAGTATTGCTTTTTCTCTCTGTCTTGTCACTTGCATAGCATCACCTAAGAGAATATTAATAGTAGATTTTTCAGGCAATATAGTGAAGGAAAAGAGGTTTGCTCAAGACTGACATTTATCTGACATCTTTCCCTGTCCCTCAAAGTGCTTATTTTTGCTGCCCTTTGCTCATGGAAGTAAGCTTGTACTGCCAGGCACCATATTAACTACTGTTCTAGTATTCAGTTTACGTACGTTATGATTTTGTTAGTTGAAAATCCACCCCGGGCTGAGCTGCAGCAAAGCTGTTAAAATCTCCATGAATCCTCAAGAGTCCTGCTAGTTTTGCTAGTTACAGCTGCCAAATGTTCAAAGGAATTGCATGGGCTTCGGAGATGCTGGCTCTAGCTGACCTGAGCCGGACCCACAATTTTCAAACCAACACAGCTGCATTTTATAGCAGTAACCATTTCCAGAGAGGTTGCAGAACTCAGATAATTACCCTGAAAGAAATAAGACAATATTCTTTGATGAGAAGATTACTTTGAGGATTTGATTGTATAATGAAGCTGTTGCTTTGAAAGGTACTTTCTATTGTTCGAAATCTGAAAATCTCTAGCAAAAAGTGTCACTTGTTTTGACAGCCAACTTAAAAAATTCTCTGTTTATTACATTAGCTGCAGCATTTTAACTGTCAAACTGTGAAAGAATGTTCTATAGTTTAAAAAACAGAATAGAGCTCAGGGAAATTTTTGGCAGGCTCTTGTTGCTATTGGTGTTTTTTTTTTTCCTTTGGAAACACATATACTGAATGTGAAAATAGCTTTTTGTGAAGTAGCAAAGACAGCTCTGTGCTCCTTATAATGGCTGGAGCACAGGTGCAGACCTTGCACAAGTCCCTGGAAAAATTATTGTAGAATTAACACAGCTCTTCCTTACAAGTGTTTCCACGCTTCGATATGAAAATACATCCTGATGATAAACCCTAATTAAATATTCTGCGATAATACAAAGCTAAACACAATAATAACAGGAGTCTTTAGGGGAAGAATGATACTCATCAGACAGCAGTATTTAACTCAGATGATGTTATGGATTATATTGTTTTTTAATGCCTTAGCCTACAGTAAGTTAGCAGTATGACTGAAATAATAAATCAGTCATATATTCTTGGTGACTTCACTCAGCACATTTTTTTCTCAGTACAGAATGTTTGAGTCCACATGTGATCAGTAATCAAATTTTAGTGCCACTTACAGAAGTAAATGCAAAAGAGTGCTAGGGAGAAGAAGTGAAAACAAATACAAACATGTTAAACAGCACAAAATACATATATAACAATTTAGTTACTGCTAAGAATATATATTCTTAAGCAAGATGTATTTATTCTCTTGTTCTTAATTTTTGTTGTTTAGATGTTCCACCCAGTTGTTAGTAGTAAGAACCAGACTGGATTTCTCCATAAAGACAGTATTAATTTCCATAATCCTTGGAGTTTCCTGCCAATGAAATTTAATAAACCAAGTGTTGTACCTAGGACAGGAAATACAGATTATCAGTACGTTGACAGCTATGGGTATTATGTGTGGTAAATGCTGTTTATGGAGTTAACCAAGGTACACCAATTCAAGTACAAAGATTACGTAATTAACTTCTGTGCTCAAGTAAGTCAGCGTGCATTCACTTTCACACACAGGTAGAGGAGAAAATTATTCATGGCTCCTATATATTCTTTATGGTACTTGAAAACAAAATTTGTACTCTGGAAATAGATGCTTATATGATGCTTAATCACAGTGTGATGGGGTCTCTGATCTTTTCCTGTGTTCTTATTATCTGAGAATTTTCTGGTTTAGCTATATAATAAAAATGATCAATGGTATTGCATGTACATACATGGTTTATCAATGGCAAAGTACTATGTTATTGTCAACATCCTAGTCACAGAGAAGCTCAGTGTCTCTGACCTTGATAAATTCTCCAAACGCTGAACAGTTTTTATTGATCGCTTAATATCACCTGAGTTCTGTCCATTAATGTATACCCTCGTTCCCTACCTATTCCATTTATTATCCTCTCTATAACCAGCTATTGCTGTTAGAATGTATCCCCTGCAGAAACTAGGTCTTTACACAGCAGGATCCTACAAATCAACATCAGTGGGTCACCACACAGGTTTTAAAGACACAGTGATGCCTAATATCTCTCCACGTGACATCTGCAGGAGCAGAAGTAAAGACTAGGTACTGATATCCACCACAGATTGTCAGTGCTCCCAGTGTGCTAACACAGGAGGCAAATGGACGTATGGAAAGAGGAGTGTCCCCTTTTGTCTTGATAGAGATCCGATGTAGTAAAACATCATCCTTTTATGTTTTAATTTCAGGTAGAAATTTGTTAATTTGTTACACTATGTTTTTCATTTTCCAAGACATGCTGGTTGCACAAGCATGTAATAAAATTTGTTACTTCCCTATTATTTATAAAATCCTTACCTTTTGTTGCTTTAATCTCCAGTGAAGGTAGCTAGTAGTGGCTTAGTTTTATGCTGTACTTAATTAAACTACCCCACATAAATCACTAGGGGTGTCAGCCTTATAATTTCAAGACAGAATTAGAAATAATAAAGAGTATTTTGAGTCACTAGAGGGCATAGCAGTACCAAACCTGTTTCTGTTTTTCCATTAAAAGTTTTTTCCATTCTGTATGAGTAAAGAATAATTTCATCCAGAAACTTTTTTTCTGTCTGAATTGATCTTTGAGTAATAATAAATGCATGTCGTTGGTAAGTGAAGAACGGATGAAAAATACATCTTGCTTAGCAGAGATGTCAGTTGTCCTTATGTTTTCTATGACTTCTTCAGTGCTTCTTTCATCCAAAAGAAGTCTCTATCAAGCTTCTTTTGTAAAAAGATGCAATCTAACTCCAGAGTGACAACGGCTGGGTACTCCCTGTCCCTCACACATGATGTAGACAGACTGTTTTGAACCAGGAGGTGATTAGGCAGAAACCCTGCAGAGCACAATATTTCTTCATATGGCTTTCCTGATCCTCTAGATGATAGGCTCCTGTAATACTGACATCTTAGGAGGAGAACTTCTGTCAGAAGGGTTCATTGTAACTTTTCTTCTAGGGCTGGCCAAAGATTCAACTGTGCTATTAACTCTTTTGGCACCAGACATTGCAAAGAGACGGGTTTGGAATTGTGCCTGTTCTTAAAGGCAGAGCATGTAAACCTTCTCCTTTGGAACTCCTGCTCCTGGACTGGACTTCTATATCCCGTTTCTTCACATCTTAAATTTATTCTTTCTCCCATCTTAGGACGAGTTTACTCTTTTCTTCTGTTCTTGGCCCATCAAATTAATTACTTTTATTTGGCTTTTCACAAATCTAACTCATATTGTTTGAAAGGACTTAGTCCTATGAAAGTTACTTGGGATAATGCTTTAAAGGATTTCTTTTCTCTGTGTGTGCATATGTAGCTCCAATGTGCTGTCTGAAATTATATCGCAGGGGAATTTGTCCTTTTAGAAAATTAAGTTGTATTAGACACTGTAACTGAAGAGAATCTTGTGAGTGGGAAAAAGATTGGGAGTTACTCACAAGCCTGTAACTCTTTGTGCTGGCTACTGTTTATTAGATTCTCCAAAGCATGTCCAACACACTGCAGTCCCCACATATTCTTCTTAAGCAATCAGAAAATTTTGCAGGGCATAGGCTATGGAAATGCAAGTATTTCAGTCACAGTGGCAGCCTTGTTACTTCATGTCCTGTAGGAGGATTATTCCTTCATCAATGCCCGCTCTTTAGTAATGCCAACTTGTATTTTTCAGTGAGAGAAGCTGAAACTACTGAGTGGTTCTTATTTACCTTTGTGGCTACACAGCAGCACTCAGCAGCACTGTATAGCAGCCGTTTGCTGTGCTCCAGGATGCGCTGCCTCTCCAATTTGTTCAGCAGAAATTCACACACTCCTTTGCAAACCGCTACTACTGTCTGTCTGCTCCAACTAATTAGTGCTGCATGTGAAAAATAGTGCATGTCCCACACTCAGGAGTCCTTTCGAAGGGAACAAATTTTTATGTACCATTTCTGATTTATGTGGCCATTTTACATATAGAGCACTTGATTTAATCAGGAAAGCTGCCTAATCGGGATCTAAGGTGGTTGCCATGGCTGCTGCTCTGTGTCATTCAGGTAGCATTCATAGAGCTTCCATCCTTTGTGTATTTCAGTCCTCCAGCCAGAAATATCATTGAAGCCCTATTTAGTGAGGATGTACCCTTCAGCAGACAGTAAAGCAGCATTTTGTGATGTTCTGTCCTTCTCTGAAGCATTTATTTTGGGCATTTATAGCATTTTGCTATCCTTTTTATTTTCTCTCTATAGGCCTGGCCAGAGAACTGTAGATGACTTAGAATTTATATATGAAGAACTTCTCCACATTAAGGCCTTATCTCATCTTTCCACCACAGTAAGTAATTCCAAAAATTATAACTCATCACCCAAAGGAAGGCTGAGTTTTTGCTTCTGGTGTTTTTTTAGAGTTGGAGAGCCTATAACCGTTTCCATTTATACTTTCCATGCAAAGAAGTTGTTCCATCTGTGAGAACCACCCAAGCACTGTGCAGATGTAGGTTCTCTTTTGGGTATCAGACAAAATTCTCTTCATTTATTTCTGCACAGCCCCTGTCTCACTCACTTGGCACAGGTGCCGCTGTTTGGCCCCATATCCAACTTTAAATGAAGATGTATGCAATCTGGCTTGACACCTAGGATTGTGATGCTACTGAATTTTGCAGAATTGATTTCTGATCTGTAAGGAGTCTTGGCTTAAACCAGTTAGGAGGAGGAATTACACTGTGCAGAAAGGTGCACTGTGCAGTGCTTGCTGGTTGGAGTTTAGTCATTGGGTGAAGGAAAGCTCATCAGACGCTTTCTCTCTGGGTGGTCAGGAACACTGCAGAGAGCTACAAATAAATGGAGTGGAGGAGAGAATGCTTCTTTGTAAAGTCTCACTGTTGACACACTGTGTAGGTAACTGGAACAAGGTAAGTAGCACTGTACTTGGTAGCAGCAAAGTGTGGATGCTTCAGAAAAAGGCAGCCAGTCAGAAAGTAGATCTTTGGAAGCTCTTGATAATTTCAGTAATTCTCAGTTAACTTTGACAGATGTAACTGATTATGAAGCTGCATTACAGAAAGGTAGTACTTCATGCAAATATATAACACCTGAGCAATGTTTTTAAAAAAAAAATAGGGATCCAGAGTTTGTATGTGAATTACGTGGGTGTTAAGGAAACTTCCCAGTTTGACCATTCATGAAACTCTCTGGCAGTCACACTCCCAACACTAGAGGCTTTCCCTGCTGGGACCGAAGCCCCTTCAGAGCCAGCAGCTCCAGTGTCCTGATGGGTCCCTGCTTGACTCCCCACACACCCACTCACAGTCAGACCAGTTTCCTTACTGGTTCGATCACAGATTTCCCAGCAGAGTCTCAGATTTTTCATTCCATAAAGCAATTTTTTCATGGTGCAGTAACACAGAAATAGCTCAAACTGATGCCTCTGAGGGGGGACTCTCAACAAAGGGACCTCTGGGCTTTTATCCCGTCGCAGACCAAGCTGCGCAAATCTCACTCTTCCTCCTGTGTCCTCCACTCCTGCTCTGTCTCCCAGTATCCATTCACCTGGCTGGCACCACTGGTCCTTCGTGCCCTTTGCTATGCAGAGGGTTGCCAGTTCACAGCCTCTTGTTTCAGGCTCCCACCCAGGTCTCAGTCTGCATCTCAGTCTGCACCACTTACTGCAGCTTGCAAACCTGCACCATCTGTATTCTTCAACATGGGAACAGCCATCCAAAATCCTTAAGCATCCCTGAGATGTAGGGAAAAAAGTCTTTAAAGACTACTGTAAGATCCAGAAATGACCCTTTAAAGGTTAAACAAAAGAAACTACCCAAGACAGATACTGAGAGGGAGTGGAGAACACTCTTCATACTGTGGATATAACCCCGAACCAAAAAATCTAAAACACTAAATATTTTCAGCTCAGAAGACATTCAGACTTGAGGTCAGAATCTGCAGCAAGTAGCATGTAGAGCAAGTAGGGTAAGTGATACAAACTGCAAGAAAGACTTGGCATTTTGAAGGACAGCTGATTCCATGTTTTTAGTAAGAATCTGGAAATGCCATCCTATTACATGCATCATGAACTAAAGCAGAGGACAGAAACCATAACTAGCTTAGAGGAAATCTTCAGGGGAACAACAAACAGCATTGCTTCTATAAACCGGAAGATTATTGATCAATCTACTTGAAAGCAAATTAAATGTTTGATTTATTTTAAGCAAAGCATAATTCCTAAAGTAATAAGTTTTCTAGATATGCCACAAATGTTAGGAAATAAAATGGACAAAATTCAAGTGTCATGGTGGTGAACTAATTCCTGCTAGAGAAGCCTGTGAAGTTAATGTATGAATGCAAAACAATTACATAATACAGTGTTAAAAACAAATCAAATTTTTGGCTTCATCAAAAGGATTCATTCACTGCAGATGCAAGTGACTGAATCAACTGAGAAGACATCTGAGGACATAAATGGATAGGAATGCTCTCTGCAATGTGCAGAACAATGTTAATGGGGTTGTATTTCCTGTCCTTATGAAAACATCATTGCCTTTGAGCAGAAGTTATAAAAGAGTTTGGTGATTAAAAGTTATAGAAGTCACAGGCCTGGTCAGTGCGATTAAAAACCTGTCCAAACACCTCTATTTATCTCTCTTCCTGTCTGGGCTGCAGACAGCACTGTCAAGAAGGATTTCTGGGAGAGGTGCCTTGTGTGGTTTGTTTGTGCTTGATACCTCAGCAAAGGTTTGGTGGGTGCCTTTTAGGACATGAGTGCCTGAATTTGTCCACGCATCTTAGGGGATGCAGCCACCAGACTCTCATCTGGATTGTGTCCAGAATTTGAGAGTTCCTTCCCAAGTTTTTCTTCATGGCCTAATTTTATTTTTTTTTTTCCAATTTCAACAGTTGAGAGAATGGTGCAAAAATGCCACTGGTAAATACATGTTGGAGCCAGCTTTTGATCTGTGTTTGACACAGTTAAGTCACATGGTGGTACCTCTGAAAAATGGATTGTCACCAGCTGACATTCTCCAAATACAAGAATCCCACTGTCTTGTGGTTGTATGAAGAGATACATAAGGCACATAGAAAGACTCAGGATCATATGAGGTTTCCAGTGCTACTGCTGTATTGTGAAAGCAGCAACAACAGCGTTTAGGGTGACAAAAAGCAGTTGTAAACAGTGTCTCAGCAGAGGCAACTGCCCCGTCAGTCGTAGGAGATAATCACACAGAGCGATACAAACCAGAGAGGAGCAGGCTGACACCAAGGGCACTGTCGTGTTCTTCAGTTCCTGGAAGAGGCAGTGAGGTGGATGTTTTGCCCGGGAAGCTGGCAGGTGGAGAGCAGACTCAGCAGGACCAGGTGGCTGTGCCTCACAGCAGAAGCAGCCAGACTTATGTCAGGGAGGGGAAAGGTACTGATTTCTCTAAGAACAGGAATGCTTCCATGGACTAACTGACCATCACTGGCTGTCTTCTGTAACAGATCACTGTTACCGTTGGAAATTTTCCGTCATGGTAATTGTTGATAATCATTTCACATGTGTGTATGAAGGAAGATGTGGAGACCTGTATCTTAAAGACACCCTTGTCTGAGCTGTTTGGAGCCAGGAAATGTGTGCTCTCTAAAGCCAGTCAGTAGGAATTAGGATATCAAGTGAAGCAAACCATTGCCTGACTGCATGGCTCTGAATGATGAATGATGCAGAGGGAAGAAAAGCAGCAACTGGGCGACGGTATGTGACTTCCTCTCATCAGGAGGAATAAGATCCATATTAAAACTATAATTTCTCTCTCTTTATTTTAAGGTAAAGCGAGAATTAGCAGGTGTCCTCATTTTTGAGTCACATCCCAAATCAGGAACAGTCTGTAAGTAAATGGAGTCTTGTCAGATCTTTCTCATCTGTGGCATGAACATTTAAATTCTTTATGTTTAAATTACAAGAGCAAAACTTGGATGCACATTTCAAACTTGATTGGCACTGAGTGTTTAAAACCTAAAGTAGTAGGTGTTGGCTTAGTCGGTTGCCAAGTGTAGGGACAGTACCAGAGTTAATTCTATATCTTGCTTGAATGTATATATCACCTACAATTTGGGTGTGTTTTTATTTAGAATTTTTCATTGGACCAGTCTCTATTTAAAGTGTATTGTAATATTATCCTGTATTTTAAAAAAATCTGTACAAAATGAAGGATTTAAAAAGTAACATTACTTAGGCCTGTTAGTACTGAGAAGTTTTACAAATGAATGTCAAATTCACAGTTGCTTTGAAAATCATAGTATGCCCTTTTACAAGGTAGGCTGTAGAGCTACCTTGAATTTTACTGAGTGCAGAATCTGGTCCATTCATATTTTGAATAACTATATTCTCATCATAAAATCTTTTCTCTCTTTTGTAGTATTTAATCAGGGAGAAGAAGGTACTTCTTGGTACATTATCCTAAAGGGATCAGTAAACGTAGTCATTTATGGCAAGGTATTTTTTCAGAAGCTATTTTATATGATTGTTATTATTGAAATTGTAAGAGTAAACTTTGAAGGAATACAGTTTAATTTAGAGCAAAATTGCTTTATCTGACGAAACAAACGGAATGTAATTTTATTAAGAAATGATCCAGTGGTTTCTCTGATTCTGCTTTCAATTGATTGCTCTATAATTTTGGGATATATTACACCGTTTCTGACTATAATCCATCAGAGTTACATCAGTTCTTTAGGACAAAGCAATTTGCTGGAATTTGGTGAATTGCCAGACTTCTGTGTCGTGGGGGTTTTCGCCCTGTCCCTTTACCACCATATTGTCGTGCATTTGTATGACTAACTTTGCTCGTTCATCTCAGGTGTGCCTGACAGAAGTCCTGTTTTGTGACTAGTGGTTCTCAGGTTGGATGAACCCCTTGCAAATTTATGCCAGCTCTTCATTTTACTTAAGCTATAGGCCAAAAAGCATCTCTGTTAAGTTCTTGCTTATGAGAGAGATTTTTCAAGGCAAAAACAAAAAGGATTTTGGCACACAGGAATCCCTTGAGTCTTTAAAAATCCTTACTGTCCTATTGATTTTTCATTAGGTGACTGAGAATCCTCCATTTGAACACCAAGCATTTCACCAAAATCTAGCACAGGGGCCCTGGTGCTAAGTCTGTTTCTAAGTAATCCATATTTAGCTACATTCTTTACATCACTGGGTGGGCCAGATCCACTGTTACTGTAAATTGGAGCAAATGGAGCGCTGCTGATGTACACCAGCTGAGGATTTGTTGTCATATATTATTTCTGCAAACTTGATTGTATTTGTTAGGGCCTCTATGAAAATAAAAAACAAAACACTCAACAACTTTCTGTCTTGAGCAAGGCTGGAAGAGTCTTTCAAGCTGAACGTAATTTCAGAGAACAAGCCAATTCTTTTCTATTCTTGCTTTTCTTTAGTAATAGTAATAACCAGCTATCAAGTATTGTTTCCTAGTCATTATTTTGGTTGTTGATTTCCTGCCAAATAGATTTGTTTTGGTATTTTATTGTGAAGTCCGGTGTTTGTACAAGGACTTTCAATAGGATCCAGAGTAATGATGGGTTTCTGCATGTAAATGTTTTGCTCTGTGCAGGGTGTGGTATGTACTCTACACGAAGGAGATGATTTTGGCAAGTTAGCGCTCGTGAATGATGCTCCCAGAGCAGCATCCATTGTTCTGCGTGAAGACAACTGCCACTTCTTGAGAGTAGACAAGGAGGACTTCAACAGGATCCTTCGGGTAAGAGCGGGAAGGGCTGCTCCAGTGGTGTGATATTTTTTAGAGTCTGTCTGATTTCTGTGAATAGATTGATATTGATAACCTTGTTTGAAGTATCCCTAATAATGGAACAGAGATGTGACAGTCTAGAAGATCAAGTAAAGAATATATTCATATCCTTTCCTCTTTTTCTGTTCCTAGCTGCGACATGAAAATGGGACCAAATGGAATCTTTTGTCTCTCACGTTTCTGTGATCTAGAATTTGCCCTGCTCAGTTTTTCCTTATGCTGCCCAGGATTTCTGGGTGATCTTTCATCTGAATATTGAAAAAAACCAAAGATCACTCATTCTCCCACACAGGTCATGTCAGGTACCTTAATCGCAATAGATTTAAGGCAGAATCAAGTGGCAAATGGAATAAGTTACAGATAAATACGCAGATATCTTTCTCAGAGAACTCTAGAAAGATATCCCCAGACTACTTTTTTATTTTATTCTATTCACTTTAGGGCAAATGTGTTCCAAAGTCCAATTGTAATTCAGTAAATACAGGCTATTTTGTGGTCCTTCATAGTATAGGAAATCAAAACTAGTATCATCCAATATTTGAAGCTATATATGCTCAGTATTGCAGCAGTAAAACCAGTCCAGACAGAGTAGTCCACTAGAAAAATTACATAAGATTGTGGTTACTGTACAAAAGGGCACAAGGATCCCATTGTCAGTAAGGCTGGATTGTCCATGGAGGCTTACAACTGATTAAGCTTTGGTCAGTATTTCAGAGAAGATCCAAATCCATGGTCTTACTGCTTTTTACCCGTGTTTTTTGAATGCACAGTATATTTAACCTTTTTTTCTTTTTCTACTATGACCTGGTACTAGAAAATTAACATTTTAATGAGCTAAAACAGTATTCTTAAATGCTGTATTCTCTTTCTTTTTTAACAGAAAAATCAGATTTTAGATAATAATATTCATATATAAGTGGGGATAGAGATTATATTACTTATGGAAAGTTGTGGTGAGACTGTTTTTCAGCAAACTTTTTTTAATTTAACACAGCTGGAGATGTTTCAGGTTGTTCTTGCTGTAGTCCCTTGCACAATTCTCTGCCTCTTCCCCCACTGCCAGTGCTTCCTTCTTCATTCTGCCTGTGAGGAAAACAGAATAAAGACAGATAAATACAGGGGGGAGGAACCAACATCAGTCTTCGTGTTTGAAATTCATGTGCTTTGTCAGAGTAACTAATCAGTTACATTATTAAAAGTAACTTGTCTTGCAGGATGTGGAAGCAAATACAGTAAGACTCAAAGAACATGACCAAGATGTCTTGGTGTTGGAGAAGATCCCAGCAGGAAACAGAATTTCTAATCAAGGAAATTCACAGCTGCAACACAAGTATGTTTTCATTCAATAGTGCAAATGTCAGACAATTATTAACCTTTTTAAACGGTGTTATTATCCGAACAATAGCATGTTCCCTTTGTATGTAGGAATTCAGTGCATAAGAAGTTTTTGCCTTTTTTTTATCATCAGCTGATCACATACCCCATACTGGATAATATATCCATTTCTAGCTGCACACCAGCTCTATGTCTTTACACAATAATTCTCTGAAGATCTCACTGTGAATTCTTACCTCATGTAAAACTTCTAAATAGACTAGACATGGAGAATGATGAAACCTGAAATACTGATCTACTAGGTAAAAGATGTGAGGAAAATACACTGTTTTATTGTTAAGTACAGATATTTTTAGTTTGAGTTTTGAGCTCTAGATTCTAATAAGAGTTTGCAAGGTACAATTTGTGTACAAAACAAAGATCCCATGCAATGAAAGTTGCAGAGCTTATCTTACAGAATAGGATAGCACTGCAATAACAAAATACACTACATTTTCCTTACTTTCTTACCGTAAGGGAAAAAGTACAATTCTGTTTGGATACTACTGTTTTAAGAGTAGAGTGAGACTATTATCATTCCAAATACTGGTAAAACCCATAAAGGCTTTGTTAAATGTGTTATTTGCAAATGGGTGCACAGTTTTCTTCAGAAGCATTCAAACAACTTCTACAAAATAAGCACCAAGAAGTTTTGAATTCTTCTCCCTGAACCTCACTTTTTCTCAAAGAAAGAGCCAATTTACTGTGAGATTTTTTTGGGTACAGTTTTTGTCTCATCTGGGATTTCATAGACCTATTATATCTGCATATCTGCATAACTGAATGCAAAGATTTATAAAGATCTGTGAAGGTTGAATAAATCATTCCTTGCATTTTATATACACACTTCACATATTTCAGAAACTGCCATTTCATCTTGCACTTGATCTAGTAGAAAAACAATCTATGCTATCAGGAAAGCAAGTACTCTTACACAAGTTTGTCTAAATGATGGGAACTTGACTAGCTGGTGGATTTGCATCAGCAGCTGCAATGCACAGCAACTTGGTCAAAGATTTAAATCTGTTTTCTTGGATCTGAGATATTTTTCAGGGTTCCAAAAGTGAGAGTTTCATTTCAACATATTTGAAACACTGCCTTCCTTGGAAACTCTTCGCACCAGCATTATTTGTATTAAGTTTTGATAAAAATAGCCAGAGAAATTTACAGTAGACTGTTAGACTGTATTTTAGGTCTTACATCCCAGGAATATTTTCAGGTAAAGCTCAGAATTTCATTTCTGTAAATATTTTATTCATTTGGTCAGCTTTTGGGTGCTATCAGAATGCCAGCAAGGGAGCTTTTGCTGTTTACAGTGACAAATAGACATAATCTACCCAAAAGAGGAAGTTACCTTGAAAGTTCACTGTCTGCTTTTCACCAGTCAGATTACTTTGTTAATAATGTGTTGGCAGTGTCTCTTTGTTTAAAGTCTTTCGAAGTGAGTTCACTGTGTTTCAAAGACAATATTTCTTTTCTTTCTTTTCTTAATAAATAGAGTAAGTGGCTGCATTTATGCAGAGTCCAAATCAAAATTACTGATGTTTTTTGATTTCCAGAATGTGTTACAGGAATGGGTTTGTTGAATATTCAGTATTTTTTGAAAATCACTGTGCCCAAAAAAGAAGCCTAACAGGCACCTCTTCTCAGGAACTAATTTTCTTCATCTTAGCCTTGGGGAAAACTTTGGGAGCAGATCCTCTTAGTTAGAGTTTGGATTCTGCTGCCTCCTCTACAGAGGAGTCATGGCTCCTACACAGCTCTCCGAGCCATGCTTTCAAACAGTGACAGTTTCACTTGGAAGGACTAGCTCTGAAGTTATCACTCCCAAGATCTAACTCTTTATGGGTGATCACACTCATGCAGGATGAATTCAGCAGCCCTGCAAGTCACTTCACTGTTCATTTTCACTTTCATATTCAGAGTACTGCAACCTGTGATTTTGCTGCTTCACTCACTTAGATACTTGGTTAGTATCTCTGTGAGAATGTGCACTGGCTTAACAAGTGTTTGTGTTCTTGGGACATCAATACAGTTCTTCCAAAGGGGTTGGCAGGTAAAAGAACTGTGACGGTCAGTGCTCAAAGTGAGGAGGAGCTCCCAGGAGCTCAGCTCCACCACTTATTTCTCAGCAGGAGCAGAGTATCTTCACTTCTCAGGGTTTTTTCTTTTTTTTTCTTTTTTTTTTTTTTTAAGTTTCATACTTTATCAGTTGAATTCAAAAAAAAAAAAGGAAAAAAAAAGATGCAAAGATTGAAAGAATGTAGGGAAAGATAAAAAAAATCTTATCTGCAAGGAAAGAAAGAAAAAAAGATGATAGGACAAGTTTAGAATATCATATGATATTCTCCTGGTACTTGCCAGTGTTTTTGCATGAACCAAAAAAACTTGAAATTGCACTAGTTCTCTCACCTCTCTAAATTAACTCCAGGAAATGGTTCAATCCTAAGTTTGTCCACTTGAAACACTTCAGCTATGTAAGGCATTGCACAAATTTGAAGATAGTGTGCTATTTCATGATCTGCCCCCACCTTCTCAGACCAACCCCATTCAGTGATGCTGAAGGAAATTATTTCCTTGTACTGACACTGATACACACTAGTTCTTATTTGAGCTCATAGTAAGTCTGTTAAAGACCCTTTAATGACTACAAACTCTGTTTATTCTCAGTGGAGGAGCATTTCTGCTTTCACTTCCCCAAGTTGGCACCAGTGCAGCTCTGCTGATCTTTGAGATGTTAACTGCTCCTTTCTCTCCTTCAGGTATATTGTGATGTCAGGAACCCCAGAGAAAATTTTAGAGCACTTTCTAGAAACTATGCGCCTTGAAGCAACTTTAAATGAAGCAACAGGTATCTACCTGACAAAGACTGTTTTTTTATTATCATGTGTAAGATGGACGTGCTGGGGGAACGCTGCAATGTGCTGCTTTGAAAAGCATCTAGTAGTAGTTTCTCCCAGAATAAGAACTTTTAACTGCTCTGAAGCAATCCCAAGAAAACCTAGGAAATCTGAAATTAAAGATAACAATCCACTCCTCTGAGCCTGCTCTATCATATTTGTACTTTCAGGTCACAGTAAAATAGCAAAATTCCCCAAAGTGCCAGTTAGTTATGACTTTAGTTAGGTATGACCGTAAGGCCAGGACAGAGCACACAATAATCATGGTACTCATACCTTTTGTTCTGGATGTCACTTAATACTCTGAATTAGCTTGGTATCTCCAGTCGTTGCATTATGTAACATATTATGTGTAAGTATTCTCAAATCTTCACATCCATATCACATTTAAGGTATCATAAGTTAAATTCCTTGTTTGTGATACTTTCCCATGTGTGGGGAAAGAAGAATTTTTACTCAAAGAAGAACTTGGCACCCCATGGGTCAAGTCCCAAGAATGCAGGTTGCTGCATCTGCACTTGATAGGGTGCTTTTCATTGGTGTCAAGAGAATAGAGAATTTACATCTAGAGAAACGGGCATTTGCTGACTTAGTATTTTAATTTCTAATGACACAAAAAATCCTTATAATTTTGATAAAGTAATGCAGAGACAAGTGTATTAAGCTACATAACATTGCTTTTGCAAGTTCTTTTTACATTGCAAATGTCTAAGAAGTATATATTCAAAGGTGTCCATAAATCCAGTTAATCTGTTATTGACCTCATAATATTGAAGAAACCCATATGGTGATGGAATAATTGAGAAATTACAGAAATCCTTTTGAAGCATGTGGTTTAACCACTTCAAAGACAAGAAAAATTATCCTTTTAATTTTTATTACGATTTTGTATTCATGTTTATTGGGATTACAAGCAGAATGTTGTTCTTTAAGCTTGCAGCTACATAATCACAAGTTTATTATTCAGAGTATGCATGTATTGTACATTTAACATCTCATTACAACATTACACCTATAGCCTAATGCAATACAAAGTGCCACAGTTCACAAAGTTACTTTTAGGATATAGCATCTAAGAGTGCTGGAAAATCGAATTTTTGGTTTATGCATTCCTTTAATTTAAGAATATTTCAAAACCAGTTTGCTCTGAATATTATACAAAGTGAGAGAAAACTCACCCTTCCAGAGGTGAGTTTTGTCAACTGAGAGATATTTTCATATATGAATTATTGGAGTGGAAGCAATGATGTAATACTATATTACACAGTTATCTCATCATATTTTTTCTGCCATCCCTTGCTTACAGTGCTTATAAATGTTTCTGTTATCTCAAAAGCTGCACTGTAGAAATTATACTCCAGGGTATTGTTTATTGTTTCTCAGTGATTCCACATAAGCATGCCAAACTTATTCTGGCCTCTGCAGCCAAGTTTTATAAATCCTTCTTGTTGTCACAGAGAAAAATGTAAGGCAAATTGGGATTTACACCAGTGCTACCACAGGTCATTTTAAGAGAAAACTTAGTTTGCTGGTTTTTGCCAGAGAAGATGTCAATCATATTGCTCATATATGTTTTAATGTAAATGTAGTGGCTGTGATTCTTCTGAATCAAAATAAACCCAGAAATTTGACTGCCTATTTGCCTCTTCTAAGTATTCTTCTCATTGGTAGGAAATCAGCAAAGAGTTAATTATTTGCCTTCTCCTGTGTAGGATACACTAAATGTGCTGTTTGATGTTGTAGTTCCTAAAGCCGAGTGCAGCAGCTCTTCTTAGGTACACAGGTGTGGCAGGCCTGGTTCTTCTGCACAGAACTCTACACTTGTAGAGAAGTATATCCAGATATTTCACTTAAGCACAGAGTGGGGTTTTTGCTATGCCACATTTCTCTTTGATACAGGTATATACCTGTTAACGTAAGTGCAATAAAACTCACGCAGACAAGACTAAAAGCTTGGTATTTCAGCTCATATTTGTTCATTACCTTTTTCATGCTTAATGCCTACAAGTGCAAATAGACCCATTTATTATCTGCAGAGGGCTTATAAGATATTTTAGCTGAAAGAAAACTCATCCCTCTGATCCCCAAGCTGTTTGCAGAGACTTAATTAACTGTTTTCTTTCTTCTCTTTTCACAGATTCTGTTTTAAATGATTTTATTATGATGCACTGCGTTTTTATGCCAAATAGTCAACTCTGCCCAGCCCTGATGGCACAATATCCTTTTGTAAGGGAGAAGTTGTCTCTTTAGTCACTATCTGTATCAGTGATGAGACTGATAAGACTCTCTCTCAAGAAGTACATCACGTTCCATGTAGGCTGTGCTTTGTGTGTAGGTTCTCAGTGACTAGCAGGTGTCCATAGAACAGCTCTGAAATGGATAGTGTACACCCATGATGAGATACCGTCCCAGCCCGTGAAAAAGTGTATCTTTCCTGTGTTCATTAGTATTCCAAGGGAAATAAATGTAATGTCCCTCCACCATATAAGTGAAATTACATGGAAGTTTGGGTTACCCTTCCTGTATCCTTCTTGCCCTTCTTGGTTTTTGTTGAACTACAGCATCTACATTTTAGGTGGGATAGTTATATCTTGGTGATTTCAGTGGTCTACTTTATAGATTACAAGCTGCAAACTGCCTCAAGCAAAAGGGTGCCTAAACTTGTAGAATAATCGGTAAGTAGTTCCTAGGCGCTGTCACGTAATACTTATGACTAAAAATAGTAATAATCTATGATAATAGTCTATAGCAAATGCTAAAAAACTGCAAGAAACTTCAATGGCATGTAAATACTAGGACATGAAGTCTTTCAGTGGAGAGCATCAAGAGCTGGGGTGATTCTTATACTGTCTGCATGTTTTACAGGAGTCTGTGAAATGTCCAGCTGTCAATTGCTGGCAGGTTATTTAGTTTGGGGAGCTGTTGCGCACTGGGAGTTTTCCTTGTGCACAGTGACTTGAAGCTATCAAGTGACTGGAACATTAAATAAACATATAATGTTTTCTGTTTTATAGAATTTTGACAGGGATATAATAACTTCAATTCCCTATTTATTTGTTTAGAGTCACATTGGTGTGAAAGTGTGCTTTCCTTGAAGCTCAGCGGGTCAAGTGACACCTGGGAAACTCACCCCCCGAAACCACAAAATAGAGCATTGTGTCCTTGTCTGGCAAGCTTGAGAATCCATTTATGTTACTCCTAGCAAGGACAGTAATTGTTTTTAAAACCTTTGGACCCACGAAACTGGTCTGCAGAAAATTGTTCGTAAACCTGAAACAAACACATTTTCCAAAATCACATTGTTTTGGATATCAAAAGTATTATGAAATGCTATTGCTGACAGTTCTGAGAGAGGAAGAAAGAGCAGCACTTTTAATGGTTTTGGGTTTTTTTCCGTGGTTTACCTAGCTTATATTTTTCAATCAGTCTATTTGATATTCGGGCTTGTCTAGCCTCAATTATGATGGTATACCTCTGATATCCAGTAACTGGGAAAATCAGACCCATAAGCAACACAACCTCATTGTTCATAGTGGAAAAGCTTTTCTGAAAATCAAAGTGATAGTGACACTTAAGGATAAATGATAATAATAAATAAATGTCATTTGTGATGAAATCTATTCTGGAGAGGACGCTAAGACCATGGTTTTAAGTGAATCATGGCAGGCATCATGCTAATTCTTTTCAAAGAAGAGGAGAGCTGGAAGTAACTGGTATCCTGCTGCTTTAGTGTCAGCTTTTCCTAGAGCTGAATTTTTGTTTATTTGCTCCTTTCTGAATATGGAAAAACTAACTGTGCTTTGTTGATTGTACCATTGAAATTTATTGTTAGAGCTGAAAAGTTCCTAACAAAGCTCATCTTTTCTGAGCAAAATCACTCTACAAAAATGTTTGCTGGTGCTGTGAGATTAAGGAGAGATGAGTTATGCTCAATAAGAAAATTAAAGCAGAAAGAGAAGAAAGGTGATTCAGTTGGCAACTTTTTGCTTAAGCTGCCAATTTTGAATCAAACAGGTCTCTTTTCCTACACTCACTCAGAATAGCTGGAAGCATGCAAGTGTGAGTAGAGCTAGACCACTGTAGTGCTTTCAAGCATAGTATAGGGTATGAGCTATTTAGGTTTTCACTTCTTTTATGGCAGCATTTTGTCATCTGTAAGTTATTTTAACCCTGAAAGGAATGGACAGGTGCACCATTTTGTCTCAGTAACATTCATTATTGCTTGCTGTGGATTCAGTGCTTCTGCTGTGCTTTCCTTTGGCACAGTAGTCTTTTTCAATCATTTAAGTTTGTGAATCCTGCAATATTAAAAAATCATGTACTTCTTTTCTATAGGGAAGTAAAGGGTATGCTCCCCTGTCCTGGATCAGGGTATCAGTCCTGTGTGTTGGATCAAAGCTCCTGTTTTCCTCTCTTCTTCACAGGGATGGGAATGCACAGAGCTACAGCTTGTCAGAGGAACTCAGGACAAAGCCCAAAAGAAAACTTGAAATAGAGCAGCACCTCCAAAAGTGCACTTGGGTTAGTGCAAGTGGGTGTGCAGGTGTGCATCTTTAAAGAACCACTGTCTAAATACTTATGAAATATAAACTCCTCTTTTGCTCTCTGTGGAGTATAGTTCTGTAGCATGTTTCTGTATTAGTGTTTTGTGAGCCCCCTTTGCTCTCATGCCAGCAAAATAGTTTGCATTCTACTGTAGTAATGGGGGCTGAGCTTGCTCTGCTTCTGATATAGTTAAGTGTTTCTACACAGGGAAGAGCAGACTTCAGAATGGTTCCATTTCTTAGCATCTGTTAGAGCTAATTAGAAATATATATATATGTGTGTGTGTGTATGTGTGTGTGTATTGAACTCTAACCATGTCGGTGTTGATAAATACTTCACAATTATCTGACACTTGTTGCAAGTATAGTTTGTTTGTGATTGCAGTCTTCAGTGAAGCTGCATCCTGTAGGTCCCATAAAAATGTGAGAACTCTTCTATGACTTTCCTGGTAATAATGTTTATAAAAATCAATATAAATGCACAGTAAAAATACAGAAAAAGTACCAGTGCCTGTGGTGAGTCAGTTAATAAGGAAGTAAAAATACATTGAATAATTATAGTGTTTGAAAGGTAAATATAGCATGAGAAAAATTACTCAGTAGAATATTAAACTTGCTCCCCAAGACATTAGAGCACATAACTTACAACCTATTATTTGCTTCTTAGGACCTTTTGACTTCCTTACTGCCATAATTGTACTGACACGTTCAGTTCTCTAGTAATTTAAAACCTTTCCAAATGAAATTAAAATGCAGATTTCTGAAAGTTTGTCAGTCAAGTGAGCACCCCAGTAGTTCTGGTACCATGTCAAATCCCTACAGAGGTGTTGGGCAGCAAGATCATTTGGAAAGTATGATTTAATATACATGTCCCCATTGCATTTTATTGTTAGTATTTGTTAGAGAAATGCTTCTAAATGAGAATCTTAAGATAAATATCTTATATAATTTGGATTCCTCATTAATATTTTTATTTTCTAATCATTATTTTAAAATATTTTGTTAGAGCAACTGAAGTTGCATCTTGAAAGGATGCTGGAATTTGTTGTGAGTGTCAATATTTTATGCGTTTCTATGTAACTGAGAATACTACTATTCATAACAATCCAGAATCAGAATTCTGATATGTGGGAAGCAAAGTTGAAGGTGCAACTGGTGGGACTATGATCATTCCTGTGCTCTTTAGAGAATTCACTGTCTTTTTACCCTTTAGTATGAACGGGAAAGGTTTGCAGATCATTGTGCTAGCAGATGTCAGAATCTAAAAGTATATATTGGAAAGTTATGTCTGAAGACACTGAAAGTGGTTTGTTGGAAGTCAGTTGTTTGTGAATTCACCCTGGTTTTGATATTTTCAATGACTGAATGTTTTTCTTGACACCATGGCACCTATCATGCCCAGCCTTCTCAGGGTACAGAACAGGAGAAAATGGATTATGCCCTCAACAATAAAAGGCGAGTCATTCGGCTGGTTCTGCAGTGGGCTGCTTTATATGGAGATTTACTACAAGAAGATGAAGCAGCAATGGCCTTTTTGGAGGTATAAGGGAATCGTCATATCACTGTACTGAAAAGTACCTACCAAGCAAGATAAGCTGAAAGCCTATTCCCAATCTGTAGAATTCTGTCACAAACTGGAGAGAAACAGGTCATTTCAAAGTGCAAACTGATAACTCTTTTCTCAGTTTTGGCTGCCGACAGTAAACGCAACACAGCGGTGCTTGAACCATTGTCAGCCTCTGGACCTCTGAAAATACTGCTGCAGGCCCCTTTGAAAGCACTGCATGGGTAGATTGCTTTGTGGCAATAGATGAATTTGGGGGTTTTTTTTAGTATTTACTTGTGAATAGTTCAGGGGCTCTACACCTTGAACTGGAGGGCTGTTTATGCTTGCCTGAGGTGTGCCAGGAAGGAGCTGCAGGGTTGCCACTCTACAAAACCAAAAAGCCTTTCCATTTGAAAGAAAGCTGTCCTACAGCTACTGTAACTTAAGATATTTGTTTTCAGAACCCTTCTAAGTTCCTTGTGGTAGGTGCCATATCCTTGGATTTCTAAGACAAGATGCACTGCCAAAATCATGTTAAGTCATCATGATTGCCATTAATATTTTATATTGTGTTTATGGAACACAGTCCCATATGTTACTGGCTGAAAGAAAGTTCTTGCTCCAAAGAGCTTAAAACTGAATTGAACATAGGAATTAGCAGAGAGGAATAGAGAGGGGCCTTAAGAATGGCGGACATCCCTCAAGCCCACATGGGAAACCTTTTCAAGCTTTGGAGACAGCATAGTCTTTCTTTAGATCAGAAGTTAAAAGTTAAAGAACAATTCCTAGTTGCAAGCACATAGATCCTTCTTTGGGACAGTTTTTGTGGATGTATCAGGAAGAGGTTTGAGTAGGGTTTAAAAGAGGGTGATACTATAGCAGACTGGAGTAGCTGCGAGTCAGTGAATCAATACGAAATGAACCACTACAGACTACAACAGCAGCAAATGAAAAAAACCAAACTGTCGTGGCAGACTGTTTATGAGTTTTATAGTCTTTATCCTTGACAATCTGAAAACTCAGTTTTTGCACAAGCAGTCAGTGGTCACAGAGTGAGCTAAGGAGCCTCATCAGGCTTCCCTTCTGCATATATAACTCTTGCTTTAAATCAGCTGGAGATAAACAAGTAGAAGTAATAGAAGGTTGGGCCCAGCATGTGTTCCTCTATGCAGATTATCATTCTTTATAATCATTAAGCTATCAGATGTCATCTCATAACCCTCTCTCCTGAGTACTGCTCATTTACCCCTATAGTTATTTAAAGACTATTCTGTATCATTTACAGGAATTTTATGTATCTGTATCAGATGATACTAGAATGATTGCAGCACTAAAGGAGCAACTTCCAGAGCTAGAGAAAATTGTAAAGCAAGTGTAAGCACAGTTTTTGCTTCTTTCCTTTCCCTGTCCTTTTCCACAATAAATTGATGAACAAAATTTATTAGTTATATCTATTAAAAAGCCATTCTGTGAATGGCACTCAGTCATACAAGACTGAACGTTTGCATGCAGGCTTGTTTGGATTAATGTCTGTGGCCCTGTCTTTTCCACATAATTCTTGGAAACACCAGACTGTCACAGAGAGGTTGACAGAAGCTTATTTCATGCTTACATGAACTTTGTGTAGTATTTTTTCTGCCTTGGTCATAGATTAACTATGGTATCATTTAGTCTTTTCATATGTAAATATGAATATGTTGATATTGTAGTTTGACAAGTGGTCCATGTTCTATAGGTGATTTTGTACACAGAGCCTTTCAGGCAATATTTAAATATATGTTACTTTACCTTTTTATAGTTCTGAAGAACCTAAAGCATCACAAAAGAAGGTAAGATAATTTATTTGTCCATTTTCTAAAGTAAAATCTTAAGCACAGCGAACTCAAAAGCATCTTCTCTTTACTAATCATAGATATATTAAAAGAACACATTGAGGAAATAGCTTTTAACATTGTCAAATTTTGCATTGCTACTCTTTTTTCCTGCCATTGATAAGAGCTCTTTTGTAGTTCATGTATACCACATAATGTTTCTTTTTGCACTGATGTGAATCTTGACGATTCATTTTCAGCACAAAGTTCTTCTGCAGCTGTTCAACACAAGTGACGACAGAGCACAGAAACGCCAGCCCATCAGGGGCAGTGATGAAGGTGAGCCCCTTCTCTGCAAAGTACTCTTGAACCTCTGAGATTTCAATAAATTTGTCTCTCTCAAAAAAGTGATCTAAAAATAAATAAAAGTACCTACCTACAGTTTTGAAGCATAGCCTGAAGCAAAGCTTTTTTGCTTTTGCTAGCCCAGTATTCTCCATTGTTGATTTGAGGTGTTCCTGGTCTTTTCCCTTAGTTACTTGTGCTATCAAACTCTGTGCTTCCTCAGGGAAAGATGTAAAAACCTTTAAAATAAGGAATGAACAAAACAGGTGGGAACCAGTACAGACAGTGTAGGGCAGGTAATGGCAGTGCAATAAATAGGGTGCTGAAGGTCACGTTTGAGCCTCTGTCTCCCCTACATAGTTTGAGCTAACATGTTCCTTTGCAAGATAGGAGTGGAGCAGATAATCATGCCACGGATCATAGAATCTAGGCACATAGCCTAGAAAACAAATTCTGCTGGTTTGCCCTGTTGCTACTGTGTGATTCTCTGAAGAAATAAAGGTAAAATTTACAGCAGTACATCAGAATATCATTTTCAGATTACTGAAAAGGAACTCTCAATGGCTGTTTTGGTGCATCTTCACCTAAAACAGCTTCTGCTTCAAGGTGTTTGATATTAAAGGGTAGCTCTTGCTAATGAACAACAGTAGAAACAAGGCAGCAAAATGCAAGGTCATGTAGCTGAGAAAGCTGGTGGCATAAATCAGATCAATGGAAGGGCCATGTCAAAAGATGGAACTAACTGCATGTGACCAGCAGGCATCCTGCCAGGCGTGCAGCTTCTGTTGTCCATGTTCGAGTTTCTTCTAGGCCTACAAAGAGGGAAACAGTTCCTGCTGCTGGGGAAATACTTCTTGTGTCTGTGTGGACAGGCAATAACTGCTCCTTTCATATGGATGCACCTTTTGCATTCGTAGAGCTGACAGCACACTGCATACTGAAAATCCATGGATAGCTGTAACCCCAGAGGCTGCTTGACTTGGCTTGACAGCTGAGTTGAAGGAGTATTTTGCCAACTTCTTCTGTCTTAAATTCATGTCACTTTGGACTGCCTTACTTTTTGCAGGCTAATGTACTATCCTATTGATTTCTAGGCAACCAGAGGCCTGGGTTCATGTATTACTCTGTGAGCCAATTCGATCTGTACACACAAGTGTGTACTTGCTGCTCTATGGTATTTTTCTTCATCATCTACAATATTCTTGATTCAGCAATTACATACTTGCTTGTAAAAAACAGGTTGCAACATAGTTTGATTTAAGTTCTGGTTGTAACCAAGACTATTTTCAAATCTGTTTTGTAAATATAAAAATTATTTTCCTGTAAGTAAGAGAGTTTGCAGCCAGTTTTACTGACTTTTGAAAAGAAGTGTTGATTTAAAATAACATAATGTCTGGGACATAACAAAGTGTCTGATTAAACTAGCGTCCATAAATAATGTAGCGTTCATAAATAATGAATCATAGAAAGGCTTGGGTTGTCCAAAATCCCTCTTCAGCTTTCTTGTGGTCCCTGTTTAAGTACTAGAAGGCACTCTAAGGTCTCCCCAGAGCCTTCTCTTCTCCAAACTGAACAACCCCAACTCTCAGCCTGTCTTCATAGCGGAGGTGCTCCAGCCCTCTCATCATCATGGCCTCTTCTGGGCTCGCTCCAACAGGTCCACATCCTTCTTATGCTAGGGACCCCAGAGCTGGATGCAATACTCCAGGTAGGGTTTCACAAGCCCCCTTGACCTGCTAGCCATGCTGCTTTTGATGCAGCTCAGGACACAGTTGGCTTTCTGGGCTGAGTGCACATTGCCAGGTCTTGTGGAGCTTCTTGTCAACAAACACACACAAGCCCTTCTCCTCAGGGCTGCTTTCAATCCATTCTTTGCCCCTCCTGTATTTGTGCCTGGGATTGCCTTGACCCAGGTGCAGAACCTTGCACTTGTTGGGCTTCATGAGGTTCGCACAGACCCACCTCTGGAGCCTGTCCAGGTCCTTTCTGGATGGCATCCCTTCCCTCCAGCACTTCAGCACTGAAACACTAGTACTTCATGGTTTATTAAAAACTGAGAAATCAGACATTTCTATACTAGAAATTATAGAACATCTGAGGAATGGGGAGCTATCAGAACTGTAGTAATTTATTGTTGCTTTGTTTCATTTGTGAAGAGTGGTTACTGAAGTGAAAGTCATTTGGTACAGTAAATCTGTGGGGTTTATATGTGGAATACACTGTGCAATCTTTTTTGTCTTTAGTTCTGTTTAAGGTGTACTGCATAGACCAAACCTACACCACTATCCGGGTGCCAGTGTCTTCCTCTGTGAAGGAAGTGATCAGCGCAGTAGCAGACAAGCTGGGCTCTGGAGAAGGCCTCATCATAGTAAAGATGAGTTCGGGAGGAGGTACTGTATTTGCATCATCTTAAACACTTCTCAGTTATGTTGAAACAGAATTTTTGGAGGGATTGAAAGACTATTTCAGTCAAGGCTTTTATACCCATGTGCATGTTCAGCTAGTACACAAATTCTATCTTAGAGGCAAGTCCTTCCTCTACTGCAGGCACAGACTGGAACTCATATGGGAGACAGAAAAAATGGAGAAGCTTGTGTATCTTCATGTTACAGAGCAGAGCTACCCCAGTTTTCCTTCACTGATAGACTTGTTAGAGTTTTTTAAAAACAGAAATAGAAGGTAAGAATGGGTAATCTCAGCTAGACTTGGGAATCGGCAGCCTCAGAAAACACTGCGGTGCAGACATTCTAGCAGTGGTCACTACCATTCTGGCTGCTCTGTCCATGCAAACCACTACAGAGCAACTTAGTACCAAACCCACTGACCTAGTGTTTGCTGAGGGTCAGGAGTCAGCCCCCCACAACACGCTATGGAAATGTGAGAGTAACTGCAAGATAAATTCTGCTGTAGAACTGGTGTTGCTCAAGTGCTTTGGTTGAGTATGACTGTGTGGAGACACACAGAGGTAATGGGAGCTGTGTCAGAAGGCATTTTTGCAAACAGTGGTGCCTGCCAAAAACAGCTCACTTCTGGAGAATTGACACCAGGCGGCTTTTCTTTTGCAGTTGCAGCAATTTTTTATTGTCAGATTTGCTGACAGCCATCACATGCTGAAAGAGACTGTTTTGTATTTGTATTTCATTATCTTTTCTTTACCTGTGATGTGATGCTCTTTTAGAACTGCTGTAATGCATTTCACCACTTCCTTATGCAGGTACTATCTTCCAAAGCAATTTCTATTGAGAACAGCTCTCCAAATGCTTCAGCAGAGAATAAATGGAGTCCCTAATTATGGCTGAATTTTTGCAGGTAGTTTCTAGAGATGGCAGCACAAGCTTCTTGAGCTGTCTATACAGTTTAGGACTGGGATTCTAGTTCTGAAGGAGATTGGGTTGGGTGAGCTTTTCATCACATCTCTTCAATAAAGAGGACATTGTTGTCATCTGTTTTATATCCTGGATGCTGGGTTACTGAGAAAAATTTGTTTCCAGGAGGGTGATCTGTGCAGTTTTTTAATCAGTCTTGCTGTAAATTCTACATATATATAATAAATAACAATTTGTTTCATTTTCACAGAAAAGGTTGTGCTCAAACCTCATGATGTTTCAGTGTTTACCACTCTCAGTGTTAATGGACGGCTGTTTGCTTGCCCACGTGATCAGTTCGATTCATTGGTACGTATTCATGCAGTTCTTAGGAAGGTCAGCGCTTCAGTTTATTTGAACACTTGGCCCTTTTTGGATTATCGGTGGTGTAGGTAACAACTAGTAGAAATCTTCACAACAAAGGGCTTGTCACAGTGCTATGGGATGAGCCCTGAAATTAAAACAAGCTAATGTTACAATTTCCTAAACTAGACTGGAAATCCATCCATCTGATCCACATAACAGCACTTGATCCCGGTACTCTCCATCAGTCACACTGAGCATTTAGGAAGAGCTGAGTATTGTCACTAAGCCGTGGAGCAATTCCTCATTACAGAATTATCTCCTCAAAGCCATAGGAATATTCTCAAAGATAGGTGTTACCAATTAAAGCATTCTGGAGATTTGATTCCAAGAGTAAACTCCTTAAAATCTTTTATTTCCCATCCCCACAAAATACTGTGTCAAAATCTCAGATAATTTTAAGTAGAATCACAGAAAATATTCCTGGTAGAAAGTCTGTTTTTTCTTCGCTAGAATTGCTCGTAAGTACTTACAGTTTATACAGTCATTCTAACAATCTCCATGGGGTCTGCTTTTATAGTTTGATTTGACTGTACTTTTTGTTCCTTTTATTTCATTAAAAACAAATGTCATTGCCAAGTCATGTCAGCATGAACTCTATTACTCTTAGCCTTGTTTCAGCCTCCTGTATGCTTTTAACAAGCCACTTAGTATGTATGCCTGATTTCTTTTATAGATATGGTAAAATCTATGCTTTGCTGCTGCTTTCAATTTAGTAACCAGGGAATGCACATCCAGCATATGTAGTTCCATGCAGAGATACCTCTTGTTCAGTTTATTAAATTCTGGTGTTCCCTTAAGGTTAATTAATCCTGCCAAGTAGATACCCTCATGGGGCATGCTACTGTCAAGCAGGGTTGTTGCATCAGTACAACTGCACTGGGTACTTACATATGGCTCTGCATTGTCTGTGTACACATAGCTTTGGCAGCAAATTGTCATGGCTTTCTGTGCCTTTTCCCTGTGCCATTTACCATAGATCAAGTACTCAAAATGCTGCAGGGAGCTGCAAGATACAGGGCTGCAGTGTGCTCATTTTCATCAACTAGACTGACTTCAGTAGGAATTGGAGAGGTACATTCAGCACCTTAGAAATGGTTCTCAGCACTGCATAGCAGAATGCATCCCCTTATCAGCTCCATTTTTTTCCAAGAGATATAAACGAATTGAAAAATGTTACAACCTTACCTGCCTCCCAATTTAATCCTTTCACATTCCAATTTCTGGCTGCTGCCTGTGCATGAACATTTATTTACATTACATTTGGCAATTCCCATGTGAAAATTGTTCTGGGTAGATGAATTTTCAAATACACTGTGAGTTTGCATCTAAGTGCTTCTTTCCTAGACTTGGAAAATATGTGTTTGTTATGGTAACAGCTATGTTGTGTTTGTCTCCAAATAGGGAAAAAAGCCTTCTTTCAATCTGTGGGCAATTCTTGTTCCACAGAGTTCCACAAATTAGGATTTTTTACACAAAACTGCTGTGCTTTTATTGTCATAAACTGAAGAAATTTTGTGTTTCTGCAAATCCCAATTCAGAGCAATCTGTAGGCTTTTATAGGATTGATGGCTGTTCTGTTTTTTTTCTTTATAGAATACTTTTTTTATATGTGCTATTTTTAAAAATTGTAGATGAAGCTTTTAAGGTAATAATGCTTGTGATTTGGTTTAGTCGTTTTTAATTAGTTTGTATTATGCTGATATTTGAAAGAAAAGTTCTCCCTAAGTATAAAGCAAGACTTCTTATAGAAATAAAGCTCCTACATACTGTGTTACTGAGAAAATACTGTTTGATGTATTAATCCAGTCAGTCCTTTTTCTATTGCTAATATTCTTATATAAAAGAGGATCCATTTAGTAAGCTCATTTTTTATATTGCAGTACGTAAATACGGTCTGTTAATGTTGCAGACTCCGCTGAGTTTGTACTCAGACAGGAGCCTCTCGACAATTTCGTGCTCCATCGTTATCAGTTTTAACAAAAGGCGGTGAGAAATTGGGAAACTTGTCCGTGAACTCTGCTGCCCTCTCCTGGGAACAGAACAACTGACCCGCGGGTTCACGGGCAGCTGCACTCAGTTACACCTTCGGATTTGTTAGGATTTACAGGATTTGTTGGTATTTTAGCAGCGCTGGTTCAAACACTCTGACCCTAATAGATAAAACAGACTGTTTCAAATCTGACTTGATCTCAAGCCATGTTTTAAATCTCTGTTTAATGTAAGATTTACTGGTGCGCAAAACTGTAGATCACAGCTCGTTTGTTGAGTGGTATGGAAATGTCTTTCAAAAATGTTTTATACGTGATTCTTTCTCGTAAGGCTGTGTGCATATCATTTTAATTGGCACAGCCAGGAGTTCTGCAATCACAAACAATGCTTCCCTGCACCGTCAAAGAGAAAGTATGAGGTTTATTTTATAAATGATCAGAAGATTTTACTATCACTGCAGATCTCTGAAGAACGGCAGATGCAATAATTCTCATCATTAGAATCAGGAATATGTACAAGTATGTGGCTTGTGCTTTGTGGCCTAGTTATTTGTGTATGTGAAAAGGAAATGTAACAAAAATTTTGTGGAAAGACCTATGCTTCTAAACAAACACACATACTTTATTTAGCACAACGTGTATTGAAGCATTTATTTCTAGATTCGATTTTTAGAACAATGTTAAAAATAACACACTGAGAACAGTCTGGTTTATTTTCTTATGGTGCCCCTGAAGAGCTTTCAGAATTTTCCTGATTTTCCAGTGCGTACTGGATACTGATTTTACACAGGGCTTTTCACTTCCTAATACCTGCCTGTGGTTAAAAGCAAATTTCAGTTTTACTATTAGAAACATGCTTATGGAAGTGGTCACACTGAAAAAAAAAAAAGAAAAGTTAGAGACATTATGGAAGGAAAGCACCAATCATGCAATTTAGCATTTCTAAAATATTTTTATACCATTTTTCTGTTTGTAGGCACCATTACCAGAACAAGAAGGACCATCTACTGGTACAGTGGGAACATTTGAACTGATGAGTTCCAAAGACTTAGCACATCAGATGACAATTTATGACTGGGAGCTCTTCAACTGTGTGCATGAGGTATGAGGATCTATCTATTCAGCACATTAGAATCTGTTAGATGTTTATTTGTACATTGTAGGTTTATGCATTATTTCCAAAACTTTCTCTAAACTTAATTTTCAAAAATACAATAAAGCCACCTCCAGGTTTCGAAAGTATAAGACATTCTTAATTTTATAGGCAAAATAAAAAGTTTCTGGACATGTGCTGCCTATTGAGTTACTTCTATATGTTCTAAGGTATTAAGCTATTTATATATAATCTGTAGTTAGGCTTTTACTATGCCTCACCTATTGTCTACTGGATTTGTAACCTGAGCCCTTGTCATCTCTGCAGCAATAAATGTAAACTGCAGAGCAAGTTTCAGGCTAGATACTTACCTGGTCAATCTTAGCCTCTTTCCTCTGTCCAAAAGATATAACTTCTAAGAAAATTTCCAAACTGTTTCCTCTTTTCTAGCTGGAATTGATCTATCATACTTTTGGAAGGCACAATTTTAAAAAGACCACAGCAAATCTGGACTTATTTTTAAGAAGATTTAATGAAATTCAGTTCTGGGTGGTCACCGAGATTTGCCTTTGCTCTCAACTCAGCAAGCGTGTTCAGCTGTTAAAGAAGTATATTAAGATAGCAGCCCAGTAAGTATACAATTGTATGTGAGCTGGAAGTGACTTTTAGTATAGTCAATATATTTTTATTTTCTGTTTTCAGAGAGCCACACAGAGTAGAGGTTAAAACATTCTCTATTTGGTAATTCTGTCCATTTTCAAAACGTAGTGGCGGGCACGCCAGATCAGGTTTATAATTGGAACAGAGGACAGAATTTACCTCTTTAGTTTCTAAAAATACACATGGCACATATTGCATTATGTCCCTGCAGAGCGCAGGAGTGGGACGGCAGCGCTGGCCTGGCGGGCTGTGCCCAGGAGAGGGCAGTGGCATCTGCACACAGACGCCTCGGGCTCCTTCCTAAACTCAGGCATGAAATGGGAAAAATGTTGGAACGTGGTCATTAACATACAATTGTAATTTCCACGAACACTTGAAATCAAAGTATCCTAGAAATCACAGTGAAATATCTCCTTAATAAACTGCCCTGGCTCGTGGGTTCTTCAGAGTCATGGGTTTAAGCCTGTGCTATTTACAACAGCCTGACAACCTCCTGTTTACTTCCATGTTTCTGGTATCACTACAATGCTAAAAATAAATAGCTAAAAGCGGTCTGCTCTGCTGAGTCCTCTTTGTCTCCTAAAAGCAGAGAAATCCCAAGCACAAGATTTTCCTCTGTGCAAACTAAGAGGGCACGTTTAATTGCAGCTGCTGGAAAGGTACTGGGAAGTTTTGCCAGGCTGCTGCCCTCTGTGCAGTGCTGCCATGGTAACAAGTGCTCCAGCATCCTCTAAAACAAACACAAAGTGCACTGAAGTTAGAGGGGAGAAAAAGCCCGGGCCTTGAAGCGGTATCTTTGAGGAAGTTTTGCCTGTGAAGATCCTTGAGACCTAATGAGAACTTTACCCTACCTAGAAGTACTAGACTCATTAGAAAAGTGTTCGGGGAGAGCAGCTCAGTGCTGCACTATTAATCTTAGGCAGGACTGGTGGTAACGAGGTGCCTCGGGTGTACCAATGTTCAAAGATAACTGCTACTGAGAACCCTGTTTCAGCTCTGTGGCTTGTGGCTCAGATGCCATCACAGAAGGCACGTCATTCTGAGTCTGCACCCCGCGCACCCTGTGATGTGTGCTCCCAGTCTGTGCAGGCAAGGCCAAGTGCTGACTCCAAGTGCTGTGCACATGTGCTTTCAGTTCCAGGAGCCACTATTGCTTTTGCGTCTGCTGGAAAAGGATGTAGAGGTTACCAGGTTCATCTCTTTTCTCCAGCTATTGTAGGATTAAACTTTCAAACAAAGGGGAGAAGTGAACTGTATTTTCAACAGCGAGTTCTTCCTATATTAATAGTATTAGAAAGGCCACCTGGGATGTGCTTGCACATACTCTTATGAATATTCAGAGACCCCAGTTGTGTGTTTCCTCTTTGCAGATATATCCACAGGCTATTTAGCAGCCTTCTTGTGTATCACTGTTCTCAAAGACTTTCATTCACCTTTTGAAAATCATTCCTTCCTACACATGCATATGTTATAAGCCCAAGGAGCCTATAAGAAATTTTTGAAGTGTGTATGTTTATAGAGAAAATGCCGAGATGAATATGCTTGTGTAAGTACCAAGAGATTCTGACCACGTATTTGTTTGTGTTGGAGAGTGTGTGTTTGTTATTCATACTATCAGGAAGATTTTTCCAGAACAGTCCATTTTGGGAGGCAGAGGGACCTCTGTTCTGAGCACATTGTGGTACTTTAGAGGATCCACTTTCTGACATTTTACATGCAGTATATGTGCAGTGGAGCCATGCAGCACTGCTTCTACAACCTTACAGGGGTCCTCTATCTGGAACTGAGCTTGTAGAATTTACAGAAAATCTGGTGTAGAATGTTATACAGCTAGATGGGTTTTAACTAGGACTTTGTCAAATTCCATTGGTTAACAGGGTATTTGGCAAAACATTTCCTTTTTAAAATGAAGACAGATTCAAAATAAATATTGCAGATACAGTTACAGCTGCCTACTTTGTTTAAGCACTATTGCTGTGTGGTACTAATTATTTTTACCGTGACACAATTTGTTCCTAATCCTGTCATGGGCTGTGGACAGATACCCCTTTACGGAGTTAGTTGTGCCTAGGGAAGAGGTTATCACTGACAGCCTATCCTGGCTGCTTTTCATCTTTATTTCCCCTCAGATCCACTAATGAGGCACTCCCTGACCCTCTTTAGTCAGAATAAGTTGGGGTAGCTTTAGCATTTCAGTTTGCCAATGCTCACTGTCCCTAATCTGATGTGGGAGAATTTGTATAAGAAGCTCTGCCAGAAGCTCTGAGGGGGCAGTAGTGTCCCAACAGATGGACCATCAGATGGGAGAGATCGTTTATTCACATGCTCAGTATTCACACAGTGCAGACTCAAGTGAGGCCCAGATCTAAAGGACTCACCCACTCAATACATCAAATGTGGTGAAATGGAGGAACATAAAGTACAGAATGATGTGGATGATGGAGAATAGGATGATTGTGGAGTTGGACAGTAGGATGTGATGATGATTGTGCTAATTTCTTCTGAAGCTAAGGATATCTCAAAGTAGCTAAGAGCTTCAGCAATGAATAAAAAAATATGTCTGAGAGTCATAGTTAGAACCCTGTTAACATTTTCTTGGTAAATGGTAGAATCAGAGAATAGTTTGGGTTCCAAGCAACGTTAAAGATCATCTAGTTCCAACCCCTTGTCATGGGCAGGGACACCTTTCCTAGATGAGGTTGCTCAAAGCCTCATTCAACCTGGCCTTGAGCAATCCCAGGAATGGGGCACCCACAACTTCTCTGGGCAACCTGTTCCAGTGTCTCAGCATGTCATAGTACAGAATTTCTTCCTAATATCTAAACCTGCCATCTTTCAGTTTAAAGTCATTCTCCCTTTTCCTGTCACTACATGCCCTTGTCCAAAGACCCCTTCCAACTTTCTTGTAGTTCCCTTTAGGTACTGGACTCTAAGGTCTCCCTGGAGCCTTCTCTTCTCCAGGCTGAACAGCCCCAGCTCTCTCAAGCTTTCGTCATGGGAGAAGTGTTCCAGCCTTCTCATCATCTTCACAGCCCTCCTTTTTACTCACTCCAGCAGATCCACGTCCTTCTTATGTTGGAGGCTCCAGAGCTGGACACAGCATTCCAAGTGGACCTCAGGAGACCACAGTAAAGGGACAGAATCACCTCCCTCACCCTGCTGGCCATGCTGCTTTTGATGCAGCCCAGGACACAGTTGGCTTTCGGGGTACAAGCGCACACTACAGGGCTTCTTGTCAACCAACAACCTCAAGCCCTTTTCCCCAGGGCTGCTCTCAATACATTCTCTACAAAGCCTATTATTTGTGCTTGGGATTTCCCTGACACAGGTGCAGGACCTTGTACTTGACCTTGTTTGAACTTTATGATGGTCACACAGTTCCACCTCTCAAGCCTTTCAGGGTCCCTCTGGATGGCATCTCTGCCCTCCAGCATATTGACTGCACCACAAAGCTTGGTGTCAATGGGAAACTTGCTGAGAATTCACTCAATCCCACTGTCCATGTCACTGATAAAGATGTTAAACCCCAACGGTCCCAATACCAACACTTAACACTTAAGGAAAGACACTCATAGCAGAAGCAGCAGAGACTGAGGTGCTGAAATTGGATGTTGGCAAATCACTTGAGAAAAATAGCAAATTATTTGCGAGAATCTAGTGAGATTCAGATTTATGAAGTACAGGCTTTGTTCTTTCTCTCTCTTCCCTCCCCTTTGAGTCAACGAGCCACCTGATGCAGTTCCAACTGAGCAATTCCGTTGACCCTTCCTGTCAGATTGTGCCTACTCCTGCATATGGTGTATTGAATCTTCCATAATACTGTTACGGGTTCCAATTTTTCCTGACTGGTAACAGAAGTTCTTTGCATTAGAGGTGAAAATGGGACCTAGAGCTCCTAGTGCCCAGGACCTCTTTAATGATGCTGGTAACAGATGGCAGTTCTTTGCCTGAAATGTACTAAACAGTTCAAGAGTCTATAGAAGTAATAGAGAGTAACAGAAACCCTATACTGCAGGAGAGGTCACTGGCACAGTACATCTCTACCCAACTGGTCTTCCTCCTTTAAAAAGATTCAGTGACCCTGAAAACTGCAGTGAAGATCATCTAGGGAGACCTTCCAGCCTTCTGTAGCTGTTCCGAAGCTGTCAGCAGGTTCTGCAGCAAATGAGGTTGTAAACAACTTGCTTTCACTGTTTCTGGTATCCCTTGGGACTGAACTGAGCCCAGTTTCAGTACTGTTTTTCTGTGTGGAGAATTGCTTCGAAGGCTAGGAGTCCTTGCAGAAGCTGGCACCCAGTGAAGTGAAAGCAGGAGTTCATTTCAGCAGGGAAGGGAAAGGAGCCTTCAGACTATGGTGGAGTACTAACACGTTGGTGAAGAGGTGTCTACAGACACGCCGGCCAGGGCTGCCCAAATTTGGTCACATCTAAGCTAGATGCCTGGGTGTAGCTCTCTTGAAGTTATCATGTGTACTGTTCTGACTGATGTATACAACTTAAAACCTCACCCTTTGTGTTTCAGCTGTAAAGAATACAAAAACCTGAATTCCTTTTTTGCTATTATTATGGGACTGAGTAATGTTGCTGTGAGCCGTCTCTCATTAACATGGGAGGTAAGTCTTAGCTAAAATCCAGTTCCAAGAAGCTTGATGGGGATTTATGCTTTTAGTTAGCAAAACCATGAACAGGACCTTTATTATTGATAAAATTAGATCTACGGATTCAGCTCCTGACCATAAGTCTTTAGCTAAGGCTGACAATCTTTAGTAGTAAGACAGTACACCATACCCATAAGATGTGCTGAATACCCATAAGCAGTTAACAAGAGTGATAACAATGGCATCAGTGGATGAGCTAAACTGCCCAACAGGACGAGCGAGTTAGCCAGCTAACCTCTTAGATCAGCCCATCCTCTGTGTGCCTTTACTAGTGGTTCCGTGAGATCATTCCACAGATAATTCTCTAAAATTCATCCTCTGTTTATATGTATTATTTCCTGATTTCCACAGGGACTCTGTTGCCCTGTTAAAGTGGGGGTTTGTCCTAACCAGTTCTGGTTTTCCCTCTGACATTCATTTCTCTGCTTACTGTCAATTTGGTGTCCATTCTCGGAGCTTCCACATTTTTCTATGGTTTTGCTCTTTTGTATATCAGTATATAAAAGGGGTGCAGTGTCCAGCAGGGTGAGGTAGTAAGCACATGTAACCACTGAGAACATACTGGTTATCAAAATCAGTGCAGATTTGAATGTGCATGTATTTTGATCATTAGAAACTCAAAATAATTAGCATGGCTGAAGTTATTGTTGCAACTGAGACCAAAATTTCAACACCTTTAAGAATGTGCTCTGAAACAGGAGATCAGACTAACACGCCTGGGCAGACACCAGTCCCGTTTTCAAAAGTACATGTTGCCAGTGGCATATACAATCGGTGCTGTAGGCAAAGATTTTCAGTTTCTCAAAATAATGACCCTTCATTTGTGGCTACTGCGGGAATTTGGGAGAACTGAAACAGTATGAAGAGAGAAGGGACTGAATGTATATATACTGCATAGAGCAATCTGAAATGGGCACCAGGTCTGAGCTGGGCGGTGCAGATCACTTGTAGGTGTGGGGTATTAACTTGAGATCAGGGAAATGTTATCATACTCTGGTTCTATAGAGCTGTCAGTTTATCAAGAGAATTTCTGCAGTTTGATTTTTGGCCAGATATATATACAGAATAGACTTAAAAACAAACATATCAAGATCTGATTTTTTGCTATATTATCATGCATTTACATTAGTTGCATGCAGAGATTAGATATTTGCAGGTGCAAATGTCCAATTATACCACTTATTTCACAAATACCTAATCTGCATGCATATGCAAACTAGGCACACAGTTGTTGACACACATCATTAAAAATTAGGCCCTTGCTGTGGCACAGTGTAAATAGCTTGCTAGGGTACACACTCCAAATGTAGAAAGTATTGCAAAAATCATTTCTGCACTAAAAAGTCTCTATAAATTTTTAATGTTATGCACTTCCAGTAGTAGTCTAATTAATTCAGCAAATATAGAGAAATTTCTTATTAAAACTAGAAAGCTGACATATTCTGAGTGTACATAAAATATTACTGTGATCTCTGAAACTAATTTGTAGCATATCTTTTAGTCTTTATATAGTAAAGTTATTTAATCTGTATGACATAACATGCATGAGGGGGGGAAAAAGTGTTTAGTAAAGCCCATCTCGTCTCAATCATTGCATGACCGACTGACCATGTTTTATTTGTGTAGGTATTGTGGACTGAAAAAATAGCCATTAATTTGTACCCCAGAAAGTGGTAGAGGCCCTTTGCTGCTGGGCATGTCAAGAATTTAAGCAATAGCTGGAGATGCATCAGCATGAACAAAAAAACCTCCTGGAACTGCCCAGGCATGGATATGAATGTTTGCAAGGGCAGCTCATCTTAGGTAGGAATAATTAAGCTGAGCTGCCCCTATGCAAGCTGTGTGTAAATTATGTTTTCAGATAGGCTATAATCAGGAATGTGCTGAAACCATTCACTTGAACTTCCACTTACATTCAGTGATTGTGATGTGAGCCAAACAAAAATTTGAATCTAAACATACCGAAGGAGTAAATTCAAGTCGGAGTTTAAATCAGGATCCAGGTTTCATGACTGGTCCTGTCTCTATTTATAATCTGGTTGCTAGGAAACACGTTGTATTTTAGATTAGCACATTGTTAGAAATATCTGGCAAAAAAGAGCACTTTCCTGACTTAGGGCGTTGTAGAAGGAACTAGCATTTACAGTAAAATTACCACATTAATCAGATTTAATTAAGGTTTGCTATTTTTGTTTTTATTAACAGAAACTTCCAAGCAAGTTCAAGAAGATCTATGCAGAATTTGAAAGCTTAATGGTGAATAGCAATAGATCCCTTTTCCTATGCACAATCTGAGATCATTCAGTTTCTGAGTAACTGATTTGAATTCCTTGATTCAGAACATTTTATATGTCCTTGTTTGACTTTAAGGAGTTTATGATCCCGTTTTAGAGCTGCTAAAACAAGTATGTATGACTAATAAATTATACTCTTAGGAACCTACTCTGAGAGAACTTATGTACCACTCAAAGTTAATCTGGGAACTCAGAAAAGCTTTATCACATGTTTTCCGATAGTACATATGGGAATTTCTATTTTTCAACCTGGATTTTTCCAGGCAATACATTTTAGTGTTACAACATATGCAAAACTGGATCTGCAGCTGCAAGGAGGGAGGAAAAATGTGTGGTTTCTTTTATGAAGAATGTTTTTGTTATCATATCTTACCTCCCTATTTGGCATGAAAAAATGTTTGTGTTTAGTGACTGCATTCTCATCATGTAAGCAGTCTGGGAGAATGATGAAAGGTGTCTGAATTTGCAGATGCACTTTTAAAGGCACAGGCAAAAAAAAGTGGTTTTAATAAATGCCGTGACATCTAAATGAATGCATGCAGTCTCTCAATACATATAATAATGAATATTAGTAATTATTTGATTTATCTTTTTTTCATAAGGATCCATCGAGAAACCACAGGGCCTACAGACTAACTGTAGCTAAATTGGACCCTCCAATAATTCCTTTCATGCCACTACTTATAAAAGGTGAGCTTGGAAGTTACCAGAATTATTAACTTGAAAGCTATTTGTCAAATATTTGAAGGATAAAAGTACCAGTAAGAAAAAGCAAAAATCAATCTCAGTGTGAGGTATGATCTTTTTCCATTATAAAAAGCATGACACAGAGACAAGAAAAACTGCTTTCATACATCTGAATATCATACCTTGATTTTATTAGTCTCAGAAACGCTGCAAATTAAAATCTAGATGTTTTACAGCTGCTATGATTTTTGTAAAAGAAGGATAAAACATTCTGCTGTTTTGTATGGCCATGATTCAGTGATGGGCTTTTCTGTGTCTTTCATTTCTATGCAGACATGACGTTTACTCATGAGGGAAACAAGACATTCACTGACAATCTAGTAAACTTCGAAAAAATGGTATGTATGACATAGTTGAAAGAAAACTTAGAAAGGCCTCCCTATTCACCTCTTCAAGAGTGAACTTCTGAACAATGACTTCCAGGGCTAGAAAAAGTGAAGGCAGGAGCAAGAGCTGGCAAAATATTTTAGTCTGTGTTGTGCAAAGTGCCTGGGACCTCTGGGTTTCTGGAAAACCTCACAGAGGTGGAGAAGAAACTGCCCACTGAGCCATGCACAGCCAAAATGTTTCCTAGGAGAGAGAGCAGCAGCGACAGGAAGCAAAGCTGTTAGAGACACTTTTTAACAGCCGGTTTGGGACCAGCCTGTGATTTTAAGTGCTGTTCCTTCAAACAAAACTGAACTGCCTCAGCCTGGGATAGATTCTGCATTGCTCCTCAGAGAAAGAAGCATTAAACAGAATGTGCACATCTTATTTTCCTCTTTCCTTTAACAAGTGAAAGGAGACATCTCTGACTTGATTGCTTTCATATAGGAAAAGAGAATAAATTATAGAAGGCTAGATTATGCTCAAATTGGATTTATTTTAAATCCTGTACCTAAGCTGTCATGATATCAAACACTGTTGTCAAAAACTGAAGGCAGGCAACTTTTCAGAAATCTCAGCTGAAATTCAGGTTTCTCAGCAGTGGTTGTTAGGGCCATGTTCTTAATAAATGTGGTTAATGACACCTGCATCTGAGAACCTGCCTTAGCCAAGCCCAGCTATGACCATCTGCACAGCAAAACCAAACTGACTTACTGTTCCAGCAGTAAATCAGAGAATAACTAAGCTTGGAAAAGACCTCCAAGATCATCGAGTCCAGTCATTAGCCCAGCAGCATCATGTTGACCAGTAAACCATGTCCCTGAGTGCCACATCCACACACTCTTTGAACACTTCCAGCGATGGTGATTCCACCACTTCCTAGGCAGCCTATTCCAATGCCTGACCACCCTTACAGTGAAGAATTTTTCCTCACGTCCAATCGAAACCTCCTCTGTTGTAATTTGAGTCTGTTTCCTCTCAGCCATTCAGCAGCCATGCTAGAGCATATCTCCTCTGGCACCTCTATCTGCTTGTTCTTAGTACTACAGTAACCAGAACCACTTCGTGGTTATTTCTCCTGCACTGTGGGGGAGCTTGTCTGACCCTCTGAGTACTGACAAGTGCAGAGGGGAAAAAGGAGGACTTTCAGCTCTTTTGAAAAAGTTCACAGAAAAGTTGTCATCACTCTGAGCGAATTCTCTTCGATTTTAATCTGTAACTACAAGACAGCATCTGTTGTAGAGTGAAAATACCCCTCTACTAAGATGAGACTTTCCGGTGGGTAAATGGCAGTGCTAATGCCTGAGTAAGGGCCTGACCTCACTTTGAAATAATGGCATTCTGTAATTGCATACCCAGACTGTGCTGCCATCTCCTTCCAAAGGCCTTGAGCCTTCTACCTGCAGAAAAGCACTCTTTTTTCCTGGATTGCCTCTAATTAGCTAGATAATTATATATATTTTAGAATAGATAGAAAGTACTTTGAGGAACACAAAGGAATCTCGTACTTGGTTGGAGCACCTCCAAACCAGAAGGGATGGCAGCTGCATTGCTGTAGCCATGGTTCTGTGGCTGGCTCCAACATCTCCACCTCCCTTGGCCTATTTACGCCTCCTGAGCCAGAAGAGCCAGTACCTCCACTGGCCTCAGAGCTCTGTGCCTCAGGCTCTTCTTTATGCCTGATTATGTGTAAAAGCCATTACAGGAGGCAGAAGCTCTTCTGTAAGCACTTCCATAGACGGAAGTTCAACCCAGGCTTGTCACATAGAAATAGATCTGCACTACCTGTATACCACATTTTGGTGCTCCCAAAGGCCAAGGGTGAATTTCATAGCAGCATATACTGGTCTGTATCTAGGCTGCTGCAGATCTACCCTTTTCACCCTAGTCTGCACATTGTCTTCTCTTCAGAAGTATGTTATCTCTAGAACAGTTTACTATTAGTACCCAAGAGTTTTAAATAATATTTTACACTGCCAGAAGGTAGTACCAGTAATCTGAGTTCTGATCGTTTTTCTTTAAGAGGAGAACGTGAATATCACTTAATGTTTTTTGGATGCTATATATTTTTTAAAGAATCAATATTATATCCCATGTTTGTCCACTCAACAGAAAAGGAAACATTTTCCTTTTTTAGTATTTTAAACCTTTCTTCAGTTGGTGTTCTACCTAAAAGCCCACTCTGCTTTTTCTTCTGGCCTTACTGCAAGTATATCTTTTGTATTTTTATTGTTCTTCACTAGCTATTCTGCATGCTTCTATGGTGTTTTTACTGCCTCTCTCAACACATAGCTGTTCAAAGCAACCTGTATTCAAATTCCACCCACATAATTCATTCAAATCCTAATGTGGACCTGGCAGGTTTTAGCTTCTTGCATGTGACATCAGGTCAAGCAAAGAAGAAAAGCTTACTGTTAAACCTCAGTCGCTGCCGCCTACTTGTGTTGAGCTTAGAACTGTCATATCTGCACATAATGGTCAGATATTAACTAGAGAAGACAAGACCACTCAGCCACATAACTCTCAGATAAATTTTGCTCTTTTGCAGAAGGATAAACCCAAGGTAAAACTGTGATGTTACTCTGCCATTTTCAGGAGAAAAGCAGAAACCAGATTTCCTCACAGAAATCGTGTGCTGCCATTTGTTGTTTCTCTCTGTTCTGCTGCATTATGTTCTGTCACAAGCAGATGGAGATTGCTCTGAATATTGCTGGGAGCCACCCTTACTGTTCTTTCTAAAACATGTTTGTTCTTTGGAAAATTGTTTCCCTTGATCCATTCTAACTTTGATGTCTGCTGAAGTTTATGAATAAAAATATCTGGGTAGTTGCCACTGCTGGTGCCATTTGCCATCAGAGGAGGTGGGTCCCTCCGACACTTGTGTAAGCACAGTGATGAAACTGAGAACAGCCTCTGGCATCATGTCTGCATTCTCACCACAGAGCTCTGATCCCGACAGCTGATGTGCTGCTGACAACTTTATTCCTGTAACTGGCAGCCAAAAGTAGAAGTTTGATCTAGTGGCATCTCTTCAGCTGAAACAGCTTCCTTTAAATCTTTTCTGGTTTATGATGTTTCTGTTATTATTTATATTAAATGATGCATCTTAAAACATGCAGGAGCTGCGAGGGGTGTCTGAGCCAGGAGCTCCCTGAGTGCCAGAAACAGCAAGGCCTGGTTTCCTAAACGTTTGTGTTTCATGGCTGCCTGAGCTCTGCTCAGAGCTTTCCTCGTGGCTGGGGCATGTGTTGTTTCTTCATGGCTGGGGAATTCTGTGTGAATAGGCTTTTGTCATAACATAGGAACTTGCACTACAGCCTTTTTCCTGAAGGAGACAGGAGGGCACTCACACAATCTTTCTCTTGTCCACAGCCATCTATTTTCACAGAAAATTGGTAGGAGCTGTCTTGTGTTTGAAAACTCTGGGTTCTTTTTTCAAATTGAACAAAATTATCTACAGAAGAGGGGAAAAACAGACAGATGGTGTGAAACAATATTAGCCTAGTCTTTTTTAGCAATTCAAGCTAAAAAGGAAAGGGAGTTGATTCCTGCTACACTTTCCAATAAATTGATCTTTTCAGGGGTGTAGTGACAGAACTGTGGTATTGGCCGTAGTAGGGGGACATCTCTCTGCAGAGCATTGCTGAACTTTACCTGCTGCTGCCTTTGTTACTGCCTGCTCCTTCTTCCCCTTCCCCATCTCCTGGTCTCCATGGATGCCTTATTTGGAGGAGGTGATGAGGAATGGGAGGACAGGGACAGCTAGCCAGGGAGGAGAATAACCAGGTGTGGCAGAGCCACAGCTATGTGTAAAGAGGGAAGTTTGTGAATGGACTGGTTTGGTTTGTACAAGATGTGGGCAAACAGTACTGAAAGTGTTAGAAGTAGGTAGGCTCTTACTCTTTGTATTTGCACTGTACTTATGCTCTTTACTATGCCATTTATTGCATGAAGCAAAGGGAAGGGGGGGATGTGTGTGGAAGAAACAAGCATTTGGCCTTAAAATCCAGCCTGGAAAATATTATTTATACTTTTTGTCAGTAAATAGGCAGAATAACTAAATTACTGGTCTTAGTAGTGTAAGTCTTTAGTAAAAGGCTTTGTCTTCAATACCAAACAAGATATGGTTTTAGAGAAATACTGAAGGTCTTTTACTTATCTCACTGCAAGAAGCTGATGGAGGCAGGTTACAAGCTGTTTCCACCATGATGTTGCTCAGATGTACCTTCTAGTTTGGTATATGCCCCATGACACTAAATTACCTGCATCTCTTCTACACTAGTGAATTGATAGTAGGTGTTAGCTGCAAGTGTTGCTTTAGAAGACTTGTCTTTGTAATAACTGAAGAAGTATTTGTCACAAAGGAACAAAACTTGGGAAGTTTTTAAAATGCTGTAGTTTTAGTTTGGCAGGTGGGGGGCATTTTGAGAGCTGAAAATATGTGAAAGAGAAAAAGGTGGCAATAGGCAGCAAACACAATTAGTTTGTGATCTAGAATGACCCTCTTTTCAGGTGAGGGCAAGCACCCAAAGCTGTCAGTAGTGATCGTTCCTATAAACTCTGTATGATTTAGCAGATACTGAACAACCTACAACCTGCCGTGCAGTACATGGCAATATATAACATTCAAGTGACACTGCTTTTATAGCTATATATGTAGAAAAAATTTAAAAGCCCTTTCCTAGAATTATGTCTTGCCAGGGAAAGAAGAGAGAGGAAAGCGAGAGAAGTACTGAGCATGACTCTCCGTAGGGACAGGCAGTATTTCATACTCTTGACCACTTACTGATTCCTGTTCTTTTCAAGCCTCAGCTGCATAATTCTGCACTCTGACTGCCAGTACAGAATTTTGTATTCATAGACAGAGAGAAGATGCAATTATTTGGGAACTTTATCAGTGCCATTTCTCAAATCATCAGACAGGCTGAACAAAGATCACTTTCTGTGGCATCATCTTCATGTCACACTACCCAGCATGTCTCAGAAATGGAACCTGTAGAGAGAGCAGAAGTCAGGAAAAAGCTCTGAAAGTGCTGACCTGCCATGGTGCCACAAGACAGTGTCATGGTGCCACAAGACAGTGCCATGGTGCTGACCACTGATGCTTCCTTTTGTCAAGCCTCTTCACCCTTCAGGTGTGAAATGAGGATTAGAGAATCTCTGCATATTCGTTTTCAGGTTTTGTGGAGATGAACAAAAGGGAATTCACCCTCGGATCCATATGAAAAAAAAAGGGCAAACATTCTTTCATTTTTGGAACATAAAGATTATGCAAAAAGTGTGTGACTAAAGCCCTTCATAGTTTTCTATGGCATATATGAATATTTATAATGTTTAGCAACCTGGGTTTGAAATGGATTAGAAGATAATGTGCTGGCCTGCTGCCACAAGTCCAGACTGCGTAAAACTTGAAAGGGTATTGTTGTGTATATATGGCATGCTGGTAGTAGCCATTGCTTGTTATATTATGCAGTTGGTTCTATTTCAGAAAGATCCAAATTAAGGTTTGTATGCCTCTTCAACAGTGGTCTTTCTTAGCACTGTGAGTAAACAGAGGTTAATCTTTGCAGGCATTGACTAGAGGTAATCCTCTGTTTGAAGAAAAATTGTAAGGAGCAGGCAATTAAACTTCCATCTGAACATTTTTTCTGTACATGTCTCTAGTTTTATTGCATGAAAAGAAGACAATTCAACTTATCTACAAGATTCAGGAAGGGAAATTCACTTTTGTTTCATATGCTGTTTTTCTGTTCATTTTGCACCTTACAGAAAGGAGCTGTTACGAGCTTAGACATTATTAGACGGTACAATGGCACTTGGAAAAAAAAGCATTGTGAAAGGAGATTATGTCTCTTCAAGGATACATAATGCTTCAGAATCCCCCCATTGGGTTGCGATGCTGTCTTTGGGCCAGTTTCTCCATTTATGCAGCCTTAACACCTACTTCTTCATTTGTTTTGTGTTTCATCATTGCCAGGGCACTTTTGAATGCACAGATTGAATCATGTTATCCTCACAAACAGGCAAAGTAACCCCTTAAAATCAAGTCTTTCAGCCAACTGAAGGAAGCCATGCAGTTCATCCTTTAACCAAAAGTCACACAAGTCCTTTGCCATTTTGATTTTCCCTGCCTGGAAGAGCCCATATAATGAGAAATTTGGAAATAAGGGAAACTTTTTAAAAACCTTCACTACACACATGAATTGTGTTTCAGTACAGCATTATCCTATTTTTTCTGAATGCTATGCTTTTTTTGAGAACAAATTCCACCGGAAAAAAATAAAAATAATTCCAAAGAAGACACTTTTTTGATAAATCTAAGTTTTCACATATGAAGCTTAATAATAAGCTAATGAAACCCTGAACCTACAGTCTAGCCCCGAAGATTATTATGAAATGAGGCTTCAAAATCTAAACATTTACAGGTATGAAAAATTAGCGTGCATATTAACAGTCCATCTAGAAAGCACATCAACAAAACTAGCTCTCTTCATAAAAATGAAGTGTCCCTAGCAAAGTTTCCCTTGAAGCTAGACAGTCTTGAAACTTCATTGTGCTGGCTGCTTCAATTCAGCTTCATGGTCTCTCCTTGAAACAGTTATTGTAGGTGAGTACTTTTTGAACTGGTGTAAATCAAAATGGCAGCATCACAAAGCAGAGCCCAATACGAATCCATGGAGGTATGAAACAGTCTTGTTTATACATTCATGTTGTTTTGGTTTTCATTCGATTTGGTTAGAGTTGAAGAACGACACTGTAAGGTGTTCTGTCTCAATCCAGTGTTACAATAGGTGCTTATCTTTGAGTATTTAAGAGGTTCCATTGAAGTCAATGGGGCTTATTCACATGCTGAATGCTCAGCACCTGTGAGAATGTTTGCACGGTAAGTGCCTTAGAAAATCTGCCTAGTAAGAATGGCTTGAAGAGGTATGAAAAATAACATAGGATAAAACTTACTCTTGAATTCTACTTACTTTCCACATGTAAATACATATAACTTTAGGAACAGTATAAGCAGGCCCATATCCAAATTCCCTAGATCTTTGGGGAAAATGTGTTTTAGAATGAAGATATTTTAGATCAGTTTCATAATAGCTACATGTCATTGGATAATACAAGGTGTACAAACATTTAGTACATAGTGTTTCTTATGCTGACCAGCAGCCATACCCATTTTTGTATACTTTACATTAAATGTCTGAAATTAAATTACACTAAAGTGTCTGAAATTATTCAGTACGTGTGTAAGGAATGTTTTACATTGATGCTTCCCACTTCTGACAGATTTCACAAACATTATATTTAGAACATCATTGTCATGTGAGATTATAATGGTGTATAAATTTTGAGAAGCGTACGCCCGAGGCTTTACTGTTTACTAGTAAGAGATAAATCATGCCATTACATGAGGGCTTATGACTTAGTAGCTTGTTAATCTCACAGAAAATTTCCAGAAGGTATGAAGCAGCCTGGTGAGAGTGTTAAAAGATGTAGCTGTGTTGGAACAAACATTAGAGTCTTATTGGAAATAGCATTTCCCTCCTCCACCTTTTCTTAATCAAAGCAAAAGAAACCAAAACAAATGTTGTCCTTATAACAGTTATCGAATCGGACTGTCTAGCTAAGGAATTCAGTTTGACTGCTGAAGTTTTGGGTTATTTGGCATTATGCAGAACAGTTAATTCTGCCCCTGCACTGGTGGGTGTGTTACCTCTGTGGCGCTGATCACACCAGCCAGTTAAAATTTTGCAGTCCGGAACTAAATCTGAAATGTTTGGCTTTATGATTTACCTTAATTTCTGCTCTTAAAAACTATTGTAAAATAGCATTTGATTTATCAGAACAAAGTGTATTGATTAATATTTTCTTACCTAAGTGAGTGAAATTATGTCTTTTTTACTGAAAAGGAGGCACAGCCAAGAAGGAGTGAAGTGACTTCTGCTTTTTTTTACTGTGAATTGACAGTAGAAGGGAATCCAAAGGGGAACCCACCTTTCATGTTGGGTTAGATACGCTTGTGCCATCTAACACTGCCTAACAGGACTGTTTGATGAAACTTGCCTACAGGGCCACAGTTCTAACTTGTGAATCAAGCATTCTGCCAGAGGAATCAGTGAACACACACCCTCACATGCTCATTTACACTGTCATTTTCCAGGAGGACTGCACTTTAAACTCAAGCTCATATAAAAGGTGAAAGCTCTTTAATTGCTGAATATGTTCTAGAAATGGCCTTGCTGTTAGGCACTGATGGTCTTTAAATTAATATATCTATATACTCCATGGTATTCCTTTTACTTTTTAATGTGGTAAGATGATGTCAAAGAAATGCACATCGAAGGGGCCGATTTTCATTCTTAGTTAGGGCCTTTTACAGCATCCAAGCAAGGGAAAGAGCTCTCTGAGCATGTGTAAATTATACTCATGCTTATTTAAAGCCTGTGTAAATGCAAATCACACCCGACATACTAGAGTATCAGCACTAAAATTATATTTTCATTCATTTGACTGCTTTTATTGGCATATGTCTTCACACTCAGGCACAGTGAGGTGCTTAGTTTAAATGATGATGAAATACAGTGCTTGTTCTCTGATTGCATCCCATCTTTTCCTTCCAGCGCATGATTGCCAACACTGTCAGGACAGTGAAATTCTGCCGAAGCCAATCTTTCAGTAAGTGTATTACAACATCTGCATAGTCAGCATTATTACCAGTAGCTACAGTAATTACAACTAATTCTGTGTGCATGAGAATCGAAAAGCCTGGTTTCGAGTGATTCGGCCATGTTTGGATCCTGTGATGTTTCACAGGGAGAGATATCCTTCAGGAAGGTCTAATAAACCCCTTCTCTTCCATCTCTTTTCCAAGCATGTGAAAGAACTAAATATCTGTGAGGTCTCTACCCGTCTGCCAAATTAGAGCCAGTTGAAATTAGCCAGTGGGCTCAGAAGTGGCTGAAATAAGTCTAGCAGGCAGCAGCGCACAGATACATGCAAGATACTTGATTGGATAAACCCTGTTTTAACAGGAAACCAGTCCGGAAACATGACATTTATAAATGACATAAGGTGATGAATTTAAAACCTGTTTGTCAGTATAATTAGCAGAACTCACTTGAGGCCGTGTGAGATGACAGAGCTGTATGGCCAAACCGGCTCGTTCTGTGGGTCTCGTCCTGTCCAGGTGCACTGTCCGTCCCAGTCACACTGGCATTTCCTCAGCGTTGCATCCATTTTGGCTCACAGCAGCCTTTCTCTTTCTCAAACAACAGAATAAATAATACAAACCAGTATATTTTCACAAAAATAATTTCTTTCTATCTCAGTCAAAGCTTAACTATAGAAGATCAAGTTAAGGGAGATTCTTTGGGGTTTTTTTCTCCCACCATCCAGGTTTTTCTGGCTATGTGTCTTTCATTTTGATGTATTAAGCACTAGTGAGACCTCCACATATTTAGAAATGGAAGTAGATTGTCACTATATAATATATAACAAAATGTCAGCATGTAGATCTACTGGATCTAAGTCCCATACTTTGTTTGTGTGTTTATATTCCTGTACTGTAGATGCTTCAATATCTTTTAGTCAAATTTAAGTTACCTGACACATACTTCATTACATTGTAAGCTGTTCTCTGTGAGGCTGGAGATACTCAGATTTTAACTCCGTGGTATTAATTCCATAATTGTTGCTGGAGTAGGTACAATGTGGTTATGTTAAGTAATGTAAATAAGTACTAAATTCTGAGGCTTGAATGGGGCACTCACTAAGCATTACATTGTTACAGATGTTTAATACTGAGCTATAAATGGGAATATTACATGAAAGGAGGCTTAAATCTAGTATATAATTTTGAATCTGTGTAAAAGTTGCTGGTTCGAAAGCAGATGGGCAGCTTTAAATCGTACTTGTTAGCTCTATAATTTATAGCTATTGCCTGGTAAGGTGATGTATGAAACTGTAACTGAGGGTCATCAATTTTAGTAAAGGTAGCCAAGGATATCGAAGAGAAAAAGTTAATTTGTGAAGGTAGTAACCAGAAAGACCGTCAGATATGGAGGAAAGGTTTCAAGGAGAGCGATTTCTAAATATTTTCTTTTTAACTCACCAGGATCTAGTCTTTCCTGTGACAGCTTGTAAAGAGTTATGCATTCTGTTCAGGCATTTGTTCATTTAAGTGTATCAATCCTACATCATTTCTCTTTCACCAGATCCTGATGCAGCCCTAACTAATAAGAACCATCAGGATGTTCGGAGCTATGTGCGGCAATTAAATGTGATTGACAACCAGAGAACTTTATCACAGATGTCTCACCGACTAGAACCGCGTCGAGCATAAACATTTGAAGCAATGATGAGAAATGATCTTTTATCCTGTCAAGGTCACTTGTTAAGAACTTCACTTTCTCTGCTACTGCACTGCCACTACAAAAAATAAGCAAAACCATATTCTAATGTCTTAGGCAACGCACAATATACCAGCCTGTTGGAGAACTTTGGCTGAGGAAGAATTTATGTGCTGTAGGTGTATGGGTGGCCATGTTGTGAACTGTTAATTCATCTTAAAGTGTAGTAATTTCTCATATGGATAAAAAAAGGCAGAACATAGAATAGTTAGTGGGAAATGCACAAAAAGCTTCTAACAATTCTAAGGTAGGTAGTGGTTTCTTCTCCCTAATTAAAAATCTGCATTTTATGATTTACTCTCCGGGTCAGGACCAAAACTGATCGTCAGTTTAGCTTGCTCAGCTACTGTTGACCTCAGTAGAAGATATGTGTAAGCATCTGATGAAAGAATGTAGGTTCAGGAGTAGTCCAAGGAATAGGTCCATTCAGAGAAGACTTGCAAATACATTTTAAATACAACAGATGCTAAGAAAATTTCCTAATCTTAATCATACTGCCTACTACTACAAGCAGTGTGGCCATTTCAGAAAACTGACAGGACTGAAACTATTTTCAGTGATAAATAGATTAATCTGTTTACATTTAACTTCTTTTTTTAAACTACCAATTAGGTTTTTACAAAAATCTGTTACAAAAGTAGGTTGTCAAAATCCATAGCATTAAAGATAGCAAAGGACTGGTTCAAAAAGAGCACAATATGCACAAATGGATTTCAAGAGAATATTTTCCTGGACATTAAAACCTTAAATTTCAGCTATAATTAATTGTGGCTGGTTGAAACACATATTCTCGTCTTAAGCATTTACAAATATCTTAATTTTCAGCCAATTGTTTTGCACTTTCCATAGACTGTAAATAAATGTTAAGTCATTATGTTCTAGAATATTTATTTATGTAATAGTTATTGTGCCAAAATAATTTCATTTTATTTATTTTGTTCAGCATGTTATAGGAGTTCAGGTTTTGAATTTACACTCTGTGTGCATTTACATGTAGGAATTGTGTGATCTCTCTTTTCTGTAAATAACATGCAGTACCTTATTAAATGTAATTGCTGGAAAGGTTTAGTCACTGGCCTTATTTGCACTTGCAGCTTCATTCCTGCATAAATAGCGATGCTACTAGTTGGCTGATATATCAAATTTGGCTTGTCATTTGCTGGGCCTCGAAACCACAGTTGGCCCCCATCCATTGTGATATGGGCGAGGAGTTTAAAGCCAGTCAGATCCATCCCTGCCACGGGGGATGAGAGGCTGGCAATGACATAACACTATGATTTATTAGCTGGTTTGTTTCTAAGGAGAAAACATTTAAATTGGAAAGGTTTAAATGAGGAAGGGATATATTCTTAAATGTAGCTATCTGTCTAATTTGTCCTGCTCAGTCACTAATGTGAGTACTGCAAGTTATCTTATCTTGGACAGGATTTTACCTCAGGTTGGCTAAGAGACCTTGGCTAATGTGGCACTCAAGAGACCTCTGGCTTCAGTCACCACGGGGAGGTCTATCAGGGCCTGCAGCCAGGAGGGAAGAGGTGATCTGGCATGGGTCCTTCCCCCTCCCCAGTACTCCTCAGGATGGCTGCACTACTGCTGGGCAATTCCTGATGGTGGCCAAATGCATGCCGAGGGAATGATGATGTTCAAATGGCAAAAGTCTTTCCTATCGCACTCACACTAGTTCTGTGCTTGTGGAGCTGGATGCCATAAAACTGATTAAGCCTGAAATTAGAAGTTGCAACTATTATCTCATAATTAAGCTTCAGAGATGACCTCATTGATACAGTCTACATTTTGCTTCAGACGCTGAGTATACTTTTCTTGGCATTGAGCAGGACTGCGTCGAGTCAGTATACACATAAAGATTTCTTTTTGTCTATAAAAATAACTACATCCTTTTAGTCAAAACATAAATTCTGCAAAAGCTGAGATTCACCAGGGAAATGCTGACACATAGAGCCACAATCTGCTCAGTACCTGCATTCTGCAAAGGAAAGAATTACACAGTTAAGAAATATTCTGCAGCATGATGAAATAATTTATTTTAACTTTGCCGTCTGACTAGAAGTTCAAGATGATTCAGAGGAAAACCAGCTAATAACATAGAGACAAATTTGTGTCTTATTATTTCAAGTGAGAAATATTTATTTCCATTTGTACTGTTCTATGAAAATACTTTTTCAAATACAGAATCTTCCCAGAAGCAAAGTATGCAGTAGAATAAACTACAGGGACACAATTAATTCAAAAGGCATTTTTATCTTTACAATCAATTTGTAACATTTTTGCATTCAGGATTTTATTTGTTCCAGATTTGTTCCTATTGTTTGGACTTTCATTTATTTCTGTGTTAGCTGGTTTATAAAGCTGCCAAGTTTTGGCTTGGCTCTGCACATAGACCGATTCTTCATCCATTTAGTATGTTTTTATCCCCTTGGTTTATTTTTTTTATTTCTTTAGAACCTCTATCTGTTTGACTTATTTGTTGCCAACAGTCTCTATTGTGTAGATATATCCCAGTGATACAAACTGAGGTTTTATGGCACCTCCATATCAACAAATGAATGCAGTTTACCTATTCAATGAAACTGGTATCTGACATTTTTTAATTTTCCAATAAAGGGTGCTGTATAAATAACAAGTGTTAGTTATCTCTGTATCTAACTCATTCAAGTGGTTCAGATAGTTGCTATGGTGTTGGTCACTGTCTACATACCTAGAGATTAGATGAATAAAATTACCTTCTGGCTCCGGGCTCTGTCCTGGGCTTCTCTTGCTCCCTGTGTTGACTTTACAACAGGAAGGCAGCTGTCAGTATATTGCCCTTGCTGTATGAAGTCTAAGTAACTCTTGCAATAGGGTGAAGAATGAGTAGGAACTCAGGAAACACTGAAGTGTCAAAATGCCCATCCTGACTTCACCCTGTGCTTGCGTCTGCAAGTCACAACTTGATCCTGCTCCAGTGAAGACACGCCTTTACCTGCAGACTCGGGGCTGGTCTGTAAGCCTGGGCTCAGAGGCTGTGCCAGCACAGACAAGCTAAGGAGGGTTGGGTGATCCCCAGCACGCCTCTGCTCATTGTCTGTGCTGCTTTAGGTGCAGCACTTGGCCTGGTTTTCGTCCATGCCAACTGGCAACAGAGGAGAGTATCCAGATGTTATTTATGGTGGACCATTTCCTGGGGGAACCACAGACAAGCCTGCCTTTCCTGCCTCCATCCCCCTCCCACCGCAGTCCTCCAGTGGGATGCAAGGAGCTTCACGCCTCCATCACACCTGCGTGTGTGAACAGCATAAACACTGCAGCACAGACTCCTCGTATTTCAACACTGCAGGCTGCAAATACAGACTGTTCAAAATGGTGATTATGCCTGAGGGTCACAGGCTGTACGGTGCTTATATGGCTGACCTGTGCTTCTTGGCCTCAGGCCCCAGAGCCCCTGACCCTGTTTTATTTACTGGCAGGGTCATAGCAGTAGTTTTAAGATGAGAGGTGACTAGGAGGCGGTGTCCATAATAAACATCCACTGCTGGGGACCACTGAGCCGGGATGGTGACACCTTGGGCATTTTGGAAAAGATTCTGCATTACAGGGTTCCACTGTTGACATGGTTTTTTGCTCAGGCAGCAAGCAATAGAGAGGACAAACATCTCTGTTTCGGGCTGCAGAGCGCAGAGAGTCACAGGGAACAGCTCTCCCTGCCCTGGTACAGCTACCTTTCACTAGTGCTGCTTTGTTAGGAGTTGCTCTTTCTCAGTGACCAGGCCTGGTGCTGACAAAGGCAGGGAACAAAGGTTAAATCCAGGGAGGCTTGAATCCTGCACACCAGGAGGCCACAACTGTTTGGTAAAGGCAGGATCCAAAATATTTTCCACGGACATTTTGTTCAAACCAGGTCAGCCACAAAGACATGATAGTGCCAGATAAAAGAGTTCAAATGTATTTGCAGGACTCTGCATATTGAGGGTTTGGGTTTTTTGTTCCTAAGTAAAATACTGTGAAGGCACACAGCCTCTGCAGACCAGCTACAAAGAGAAAGACAAAGATAAAAAAAATAAATTCCCTCTTTTCAGATACACCGGCAAAACAACCTTTTAAGCACAAAGTTTAAATATAATTTAGAAATCTTACAAAATAAGTTAGGGAGAAATCAAAAGGTTTAACCTGCAGGGGTTCCAAAAGAGATAATGAATTTTGCTTGGGAAAAAAAAATTAACAAAATTATAAATCTAAATTGTTAACATAGCTTCTTAGTAAGGTCAACTGCATAATATACAGCACCTTAACCTCTTCCAGCAATTTTTAAACACCACGCAGCTTAAATAGACTACTTCTGAATACAGCGATATTTCTTCTGGGAGCTCTGAATGCAAATCAAGAGGTAATAGCGGAAGAAAATTAAAAGATGTGCTATTCTCATTTCATTTTTTGTACTGATAATAAGGAAAGCAGCATAGAGTAATACAGCAAAGTGAACCTCTAACTTGAATAGCTTTTCTTTCACTGTTAATCTGAAATGCATTACATTCTGCCTTTTCAAATAATCATAATGTTCTTTACTGGAGCCTGCATTAAAGTTTAGCAGGCATAAGCAGCAGCTGTCACCAGAGGTCAAGGTATTAGCAATCAAAGAAAATAATGACCAGATTAAAAAGTTATCATTAAAATTACTAAACCAGAAACTTCTTCAGCAGCCTATCTCTGTAGCCCTGCCTCCGGGGCTGTAGCTGTGCTGATGGAACCTCTGCCACCCTCGGGTGCCTCCCCACAGCAGTGGGGCTGGCCAGCCCTTGGCCAGGGTGATGACATGGAGGCCTCAGAGGCCGGAGGGGATCCTCACCCCTCCACCTTTCTCGGAAATGGGCACCACTGCCCCAAACCAATTGCCACAGGACATGGCTGCTGGCTAAAAGCTGACCTCAAGCTTCTCGCTGCAGTCACTGTGCTACAGGAGCACCTGGAGTACATCCCACGTGCATTTTACCTACACGCCATCCACGAGCATCTAGACACTGGCTCCTACTTTATCTGCCCCATGCACTGCTTTAGCAATTACAAACAGCTCTCATACACCACCTAACTAAGGAAGCGACTTGTAAATTCACAAAGGAACATAATCCAACCATGGTCTTGGCAGTTTATGACTCAAGTGATGGGGGGACTACTGTAAAAAGGAAGATTCTTAAAAGGGAAAAAAGAGCATTTACAGCTACAAAATCTATCACATCTAACTGCTGAAGGATATTTCACAAAGGGTTCATTTTTAATAGGCCTGGCACACAAAGGTGATTTCTGAATTCAAAATAAACTCTGAAACCGACATGATAATGCATAAAGAACGAATAATTACTGACGCAAATTGGAATATTTTTCTTGGAAACTCCATGTAATAAAAATGTGACACACGGGGGTACTGGTAAGAGCTTGACCTTTATTTCCTGGCCCTAATCCATTTGGGTCAGAGTGACAAAAAGCAAAGCCTTTGTCACATGGCAGGGGTCAGCCAGTTGTGTTTAATTTTTTTCCTCTTTTTGCTTTCAAATGCAAATAAAGCACATTACAAATGAAAATAATGATTGTAAATGAATACCTCAATTAAAGGAAATTTACATAAAGATACATAGGATAGAGGTGATAGTAGATACTCCAACATCCTAACAGACAATAATCCATTTCTTAATCAACTTCTGTCAATAATCATAAGCTTTCTGCTCTCCATGGTTTCCTCATTATAACACCACCTCTTGTGTTTTTAAATAGTTCTTTCTTCAGATGCTGTCCAAGCCAGCAAGGGAATCCGCTAGCTGTATTTGCCGACTCTTTGTGGTTTTTCACAGGTGTACATTATTTCTGCACAGGAGTACTGTCGGCAGCATTGTGGATGTTCTCAGATAACAGAGAGCCAGTGTTGCCTTGGGTTTTCTTTAGATGTCCTCATTCTCTGTAGGACTGACCCTTCGGGGCTGCACTACTGGCAGGTTGCTGTCTAGTGTCTGTTTGAAATCCAACGTTTCCTTCCATTTGTAATTCCTGCCCTAGTGTTTCTCCTGTTCCAGTTGTCTGGCACATAACTCCTTTGTGGTGCTCCTGATCAGTTAGCACTGCTGCCAGAAACTAGTTAGAGGTTTGCAAGGATTTTTGTTTCCTTCCTGTCATAACTAGACATTGTTAATGGTGTGCTTGTGTTTTGGTGGGTTCGATCACTTGTTTTTGGAATCGCAGGCAAAGGGACTGAGCTGATATAGCTAAACATATTTATGTAGAATAAAGGCTTTTCTAAGGCAGTCTAATATTACGGACATTTTCTAGTCTTATTTAATCTCTAATTCCAAAGAGAAAAAGATGTAATCTCCAATAGAATTGTTTCTAATTGATATACTCTGGATTAAAAAAGTAGCAAAAAAATGTAAGCTACTAATACTACAGGACACCATTAAATGGAGTTAATATTTTCATTTTAATTCAAACCAATTCCCTGTCAATACTGGCCAAAATTTTCATGATTCCAGTACCTGCGTTCACTTTCAAAAAAAGATAAATGTACTAAATAGTTAAGTACTAACTGGTTTTAATAAAGAAAATATAATCAGTTGTTGAAAGTTATGTGTTATCATCTTCCCTTGGTGGTCCTCAGAGGTGGTGGAATTGTGCCTGCTTCTCCCCAGACTCTATAACTGAGAAAGCTATTGGAAAAAAAATTGAGGGAAAAGAAGGGACTGTTGCTTCAGTGGAGCTCGCAGTAGTGTGGATTAGAAAACACAAATGGGCACAGCTACAATAAATTCAGTACAGCTTTAAAACAAAGAAAACAGTGTTAAGCTGTGTTACATTTTAGAGAAAAAATGTGCCAAAATTAGAAAAACAAATTAAATCTATTGGACCACAAAATTTAATATAAGAAGGAGTATGAGAGATATATATATATATAATTAAAAGTATGTAGTGAAATGGTAACTGAGCAGAGTACTAGTGAGTGGATTACAGCTGAGTATAATGATCAGCAAAAAATCGTGGTGCTAGAAAAAGATAAGAAAACCATTCTTGTAAAACAATCAAGAATTGGATTTCTTGTTAATATTTTGCCATTTCCTGGCTATCTCATTGTTAATTATATTGACATTTTTGAAGAAGTTATATGTGTTTTTATACTGCACACATACCTGATCAAAAGGCAAACAGTGTACAAGCTGTAGCCTGCCAGTGCTGAAAAATATTGTGCACAAAAGCAGGTGTTTGATCCGCATTGCACACAAGCATACTCTGCCACATGAATGTCCATATTAAATAATTCTAGTAATATTTAATAATTCTGTGCTTAATAATTGTATAATTAATCAATATTTAATAATCCATTTATATTTTCATATTAAGTATACCATATGGCAATTTCACTAATTACTTATTTTTCTATTTTTCACTCTAATGCCAAAAAAACCCACCAAAACCCAAGAAAACAACAACAAAACTGGGTCTAAGAGATGTACAGTGGTTAGTACGAGCTCTTTCTTCATTGCTTATGAAAGTCAAGAATAAGCCACTTCCCAGAGCACACCAAAGACGGAGCTGCTCAAGCAAACAGTGATCCCAGCCCCACCCGTGCAGGCACGGGGGCCACATGTAGCATCAGGTCCATGTTTGTGGGTGCACACACTCATGATCTCATTTACAGCAGGAATGGCAGGATTGCCTCTGAGCCAAATCCAAAGGCAATTCCTTAGATTTTCCACTTGCTATCTCTCAGAAAGAGAAAAGGCGGCTTATGTTGGCTACCAATCCCATGCAAGTTGTCTTTTAGTTAGGAAACCAATCCTGTCAGTTATGTTTTGGAGTGTAACTGCAGAGGTGTGTGATTGCAGCCTATGCAGACGTACCTGCACAAATTTCAGCTGCAAAGCACAAGCAAATATAATGCAGAGAGAGCTTTCATGCCAGCCACTCGTCCACCTCTTCCAGGTGACAAACCTGATGGAACAAATGGCGTAAAACTAATGCCACTCTCTTGTTACTGCTAACATTGCTTGAACCAGCTGTATTACCACTAGCATACACTAGTGCTACACCTTCTATGGCAAAGCGTGTACAGCCTTCCCAGTACACCAAGGCATGACCTCCACCATGTTTTCTGGCCAATTCTTAAAGCTAGAAATGGAAGCAAGCCATAGCAACCACAGAAGCGACAGTGCTTCAAAGAAACCTCTACACTACGCCCATGATGAACTCTGAGCCAGTCTTGAAGGAGAATTGAAAAATACGGAGCAGGTGTCCACCTACAAATTATCTGTGTCTAGAGTTTCATGTACAGTTTAAGCTGGCATAAACCACCACTACTGCTAAAAGAGCACTTCGAGGCTCCATCCTCTCAGCGTCTTGTATCAGCCCTTGCTCCTTTACTGCCTTTGCACTGGCACAAGACTTGGTGCCATTGCTTGATGACCTGCATTCTGTTTTGGGTGAAGACTGTTTTTCCCTGCAGTAGCTTCTCCACAGCCCAGTTCCCTGTGCAGCCATGCAAACACTGTGCTGACAGAAGGTGAGGTGGGCAGTGCAGCAGCAGGAAGGGGGCTCGGTGGGCAGGGGAGGGGTGTGCCTGCTGCTTTTGGCAGGCAGGATGATTTAAACTGCCTGGATGCACGCATGAAACGATATTTTCCATGTTGAAAGGTGATGAGATGTCATTGCACACCCTGTGATGAGATGTAAAGAGAAATGAGTCCTTTCAACTCTGAAATTGAGTTAAAAGTTGCTAGAGCTGCCTTTATCCTTTGCCAGTTGCTGTGGCTTTACAATAACTTTTGTTAGCTTTTAAACAATTTCTTTTTCTTCCTGTTCCCTATAAATTGAAGAAGCCTGAGATTAGGATTGAACTCTCCAGAGGTAACTTTTGAGTTTCTCAGGTTGAATTTGCCTCAAAAAGGGGAGAAAACCTACCACCCTGTGTTGGCTCACTGTTTTATATCATATTATGACCACCTGAGAAACTCTGATTATGCTGGTATCTGATCTTTTCTAGCTTTTTTTTTTTTTTAAGTTTTCATGATAATGGAAAAACAACTGGAAAATATCCAGACTCACTAGCCAGAGGGCAGAAAGAGTACAAGTCCCAAAATGCGCACCTTGTTCTAATAATTCCATCTTCACAATAGCGAAGCACTGAGGTTGGACAGTCCTTGTACAAGCTCCTTTGCTTTTTCTCAGTTGTCCTCTAACAGAGCAGGTGCGATTATGTGTTTAATAAACAAGTGGCATGTTAACACAGTGCTTGGTGCAGACTCTGCACTCATACTTTTGAAGTAGAAAATATTAACCACCCCCTCATTTCTCATGTGCTACTGGAATAGTTGCTCTGAATGGAAGTGTTCAAATGTCTGAAGAAAATGCCTATGAATCAAGTGATTTAACATTCAAATAGATTTTTAAATCATTTGACTCATTGGCAATTGCCTCGGACAGGAAGGATAAACACTTTAGTCACAGTATTTAAGAGACTAAGTATGTGGCACCTTTCCTCCTTCAGAGCATGAGTTTCATGTGACTTGTGTTTGATATTTGTGTGTTCTTTTAAAATGTGGCACCTTTGACTGGAGACTTCCCCAGGCTCACCAGCATATCAGTTCATAATAAAGCACAAGTGCTCTCAGATCAGACAAGAAGTGCTTGAAACTGCTGTATCTAGGGGAAGCCAGAGCATGCTGACTTCCTTCACTGCTTGTCCTGGCAATACCAAAGCTGTAAGGTGGGCAAAAGGGGGTCAACAGTGCCTGCTTTTTTACTTTCTTACTATCTTCATGTACTTGCTGCACTGAGTGCTTAAGATCTCACTGAACTTTACTCCTGGTAAGTTACTATGGCTCAGTGAAATGTCTTATTTTAAGCACAGAAATGTATACTTGTGCTTGCACTCCACTATTTTAACTCATTTTGCCCTCTCTCGTGCCAAACAAACATACCTTAAAGTAAGCCTCTGATGTTGGTTAAATCTGATTCACCAGTAAAGTGTTCATCCATGATTCACCTCAATACCATACATCTTTGAGATGTACAATTAATGCATATGATTCAGTGTGATGCTGTGCACTTTTTTGTGAATCATTGTGCTACACAGCTGGTTTTATATGGCAGATCTACACATGCATGTAACAATAGTCAAATATGAGAGAGAGCAAAGAAGCTGCAATCCTCCAGTGAATGTAAAACCACAGTGTACAGTCACCAGTAGGTGACCTGGGGAGTGCGGGGTAAAGCGGCGATAGGCATTGAATCTTGCATGATACTGATACAGAAAATGTGCTGTCACAGCCATGAGATGTGCTTGCCTCAGTAGAAAAATTGTTTGCCCCCCAAGTCTTTTGAGTCATTCCTTGAAGAGTGACAGCTCATTTTCAATTTGCAAGAAGTTTTCTGCAACAGCGGAGTACCTCAGTGCCTTTAAAACATTTGGATAAGAAAGAATCCATGCGGCTTCAGAGGGTGGAGGGTGGGTTGTCTCTCTGTCTCATTCCTGACCTGGAGTGATCATCCTGAGGGCAGCTGGGTAATATGGACAAAAGATTGGGAGGGTTACAATTGCCAGTCAAATCCTCCTCTTCTTTCACATTCCTAAACACAAGACTGGCTGTAGGAACACAACCTGCTCCCTTCCTACTCCTGGGGACCTCCAGACCTGCATCCACAGCAGCTTGGCAATCCCAGGTGACACTCAGAATTTAAAGATGCTGCATTTTATGATAGCACCATCCCAGCATAAGAAATTTTTTTAAAGTTATCATCATCTGGTCATTTTGGTAAACAATTTAGCCATACTGCCTGTCATTGAAGAAGGAACCCTGGAAGGAAGGAACTTGTGCTTCCGAAGCTGTGGCTGTAGTAGCACAGTCCCGTGCCAGACTCCCTCCACCTGCAGTGGCTGGGCTGCGCTTGTCAGCTGGGAACAACTGAGCAAACAGGCCCTACTTGGTCCAGACTCTGCCCAAGTTTGGCATGGTTGACCAACAAGCAGAGCCCTGCACAACCAGAGGCCATCCTCCCTCGTCAGCCCAAGCCAGGAGGGCCAACCGTGTCCTGGGGAGCATCAGGCACAGCATTGCCAGCTGGTCAAGGGAGGGGATTGTCCTGTTCTGCTCTGCACTGGCTTCATCTTGAATACTGTGTGCAGTTTTGGGTACCACAATATAAAGACATAAAGCTATTAGAGAGCATCCAAAGGAGGATAAGGAAGATGATGAAGGGCCTTGAGGGAAGCCGTGTGAGGGCACTTGGACTGTTCAGCCTGGAGGAGACTGAGGGGAAACCTCATTGCAGTTACAACTTCCTCAGGAGGGGACGAGGAGGGGCAGGCACTGATCTCTTCTCTGTGATGACCAGTGACAGGACCCGAGGGAACGGCCTGAAGTTGTGTCAGGGGAGGTTTAGGTTGGATGTTAGAAAAAGGTTCTGCCCCCAGAGGGTGGTTGGGCACTGAACAGGCTCCCCAGGGCAGTGGGCACAGCACCAAGGCTGACAGAGCTCAAGAGGTGTTTGGACGATACTCTCAGGCACATGGTGTGACTCCTGGGGTGTCCTGTGTGGGGTGTAAGAGATGGGCTCGATGAACCTCGTGGGTCCCTTACAGATCAGGGCATTCTGTGATTCTGTGAAGCCGATGCTCCATCCTGCTCACCTCACGCCAGCCCCACCACAGCGCTCAGCGCCCCGTGACCCGAGACGCTGTGGGCGAGGGGCACCCGCTCCCCCTCGCCCGTCACACCCGCACCCCGGGCCCTGCGGGGCGCAGACGCTGCCGTGGGGCCGCACTGCACCGGCACCGCGCCCCCTGCAGCCGGGGCACCGCGCCCCCTGCAGCCGGGGCACCGCGCCCCCTGCAGCCGG
>VWZF01005472.1:425576-477915 GCA_013396755.1 Sclerurus mexicanus | reverse complement strand
GGGCAGTGGGACCGGGCAGAGAGAGGGACTGGGCAGTGGGACCGGGCAGAGAGAGGGACACGGGCAGTGGGACCGGGCAGAGAGAGGGACTGGGCAGTGGGACCGGGCAGAGAGAGGGACACGGGCAGTGGGACCGGGCAGAGAGAGGGACTGGGCAGTGGGACCGGGCAGAGAGAGGGACACGGGCAGTGGGACCGGGCAGAGAGAGGGACTGGGCAGTGGGACCGGGCAGAGAGAGGGACACGGGCAGTGGGACCGGGCAGAGAGAGGGACTGGGCAGTGGGACCGGGCAGAGAGAGGGACACGGGCAGTGGGACCGGGCAGAGAGAGGGACTGGGCAGTGGGACCGGGCAGAGAGAGGGACACGGGCAGTGGGACCGGGCAGAGAGAGGGACTGGGCAGTGGGACCGGGCAGAGAGAGGGACACGGGCAGTGGGACCGGGCAGAGAGAGGGACACGGGCAGTGGGACCGGGCAGAGAGAGGGACTGGGCAGTGGGACCGGGCAGAGAGAGGGACACGGGCAGTGGGACCGGGCAGAGAGAGGGACACGGGCAGGGGCCGCCGGAGTTGGGCCGGGGGCTGCTGCCCGCGGCCACCCCTGCTCTCCTGAGACCGCGTTCACTTCATGCGCACCTGCTGCATTTTGCTGTTATTTTGGGCATAAAATCCCTCGGGTTGGGCTTTGAGGTGTGACTTTCATTCCCTCTGTGTTTTCCCAATTCTCCCTCATTTTTTTAAGTAACCCGGCGATCTTTGTTTTCACTACGTTTGCTCGTTAGTTTGTTTCCAGCAGTATGTCCTTTTACTAAGCCCGCGTGTGTGTGAGCCACCCATTACCCCTGTATCCAGCATGCTCTGCTGGGAGTTTTAGCGACAGAGCCATCGGGAAAGCCATGGATCATTACTTTTTCTGAGTTCCAGAAGCAGAAATAATTTGAAAGCACTGGATTAACTGGGTCACTGCCTGAAAACATCATAGCTTTCCGCTGGAGGCATGCGGTTAGATGTTTTCAGGACTTTGTCCTGAAATTGTAAGTCCTTAGAAGCCTACTTGTTTTATCTATCTGTAATGTGCTTTGCATACTGGTGGCATTGTGTGAATAATGGTAACCCTGGAGAGCCTGGCTCACTGATGGAGGAGAAGGCTGACAAAACTGAGGCCCGCATCCTGCCGTCTGGTCTGTGCCAGGACCGAGCTTTGCTGTGGGCCGGGATGTGGGATTAGCTGCCTTGTCTATCTTGCATGTGTGTGTGCTCTTGGCGGGCATCACTGACACGGTATAATATAAGCAAAGTGAGCAGTTTAGGGTTTTTCTGAGATGAAGTGTTTTCTGTTTAAAGTGAAGCCTTTAAACCCTTCAGTCTCTACCATTGACACAGCTCTGGTTGAAAATAATGCTTTTCCTGAAGTACTCAAACTGTTTAGGCTGAGTTGAGCCCTTTTTCTGTAGCAGTGGTTATATAAATTAATATAAAATTAGAAATGTTATTAATGGAAGTTATGCATAATTCTCAGGTTCTGACAAAGGACAGGCTCAAGTGTTGTTGCTTCTGTAACTAAGGTAGGCAGAGCTGTGCTTCCAGTCTCACCGTCTGCAGGGCTGCTGTTCAGTCCGATTAAGAAAGTTTAGGAGTTGTAGGGGTTGTTGATTTTATTTTAACCTATTGGCAGATTAGAAGAATAGAGTATATTTAATTTGGAGCTGTGCTTGCAGTTTATTTGCATCTTATCCACCAGCAGTTCAAGATATGATTAAGGGTTTTTTTATTTCTTAAAACTTCTTTCTGCAGTGTGTCTTGTAGCTTGATATTACTGTAACTCCTTTTTTGTTTCCTGTTTGAACAAGACAAGTGGCTAGCCATGTTTTGGTGTTTGTGTGGGGTTTTTTGTTGGACTTTTTTGTTTGTAGGGTTTTTTTAAATATATATTTTTAAAAAGAATAAATAAATACATTGCTGAAAAAATCCAGGTTGATATATTCAAGGACTGTAGGCCATGTTGGATACAGAGGATGATTTGGGTCTAAAAATGGATGGTCAAAGATACTGACAGCAAATGGGCTGTTTTTCCAAATAAGGAAACTTGGCACATTCAGCTGTGTATTTTAAGATAGCACAAGTGTGGTGTGCTACTACTTTATTGGCAATATGTTGGCAGTGTGCCTTCCTGAAAGAAGCACTGAATCCTGCTTTGTGGAACCACACAGTGAAGTGAGGGCAGTGAGTTGTGTGGTTGTTCCCCTTAATAAATTACAAAGGGTGTTCCTGAAGTAATTGAATACTTGCCCAGCGTCAGGTGCACGTGCAAGATGAGGGATGCAATTTTCAGTTCCGCAGCCACGCACTAAGCAAAATATGAGTTGCAGTTGCTGTGCAATTTATGCTAAATTCTTTCCTGCCTCCTGTGTCTAAGTTGTAAGTCCCTTAAGTGGAAGATCTCTCTGCTGTGGGAGTAGTAGCTGAATGACAGATAGAAGGGTCTTCTGGTTTGTACATAGAATGAAACTGGTTTGGTCATGGCAGTACTTCCCCTACATTGCAGCCTGCTTGTAGGGAGCTGTGAGGTACAAGCTCTTCCAGTGTTGCTGTGGTAAGATGCAGGGCAGCCTCTAGCAGGGTCAGTCTGCAACCTGTCTGCCTGGGTGCTTAGGATTCCCTCACCTTGTGGGCCTGGGTGGAGCAGCAAGTGTGAGACCTTAGCAGAGTCAGGCCACCACGAGTTAATCCGCTAAAGTGGCTGTATGCACAAGAAGCCAGTGATGGCAGATGGTTTCCTACACCTACGTTTGGTAGTGTACTGAACTGAGCTTGTGGTGACATAATGGCTTGCTGCAAAGTGACTCTGCATAATAGTCCTAACATGTTAAATACTTATGTTAAAAATGTTAAATAATAACTTGAAATGTTGAACACTGCCAATTACAGCTTCAGGTCTTTTACTTTTTGGTATGAAATGAACAGGTTCTAGCAGCATGCTCAAGTAAGTTACTATGAGGAAAAAAACCACCCAGGAGAAGATGGTGATGTTGCTGCAAGATCACAAGCTCATATTAACCATTAGAAGTAAAACAGAAAAAGAAGCAAGTTCTTTTCCCACAGGAAGAAGTCATAGGAATAACTGAAATAACTAGCAGTCAAATTATTCCCTGAAACATTTGCCATTCACTGTTTCTGAACTGTGATTATTCATTTAATCAAGAACAAGCAATGAAGTCAGTCAGTGTAGTGTTCCAGCTACACAGTGATGGTGGTTAAACACTTGAGACCGTGTGAGGAAGGATACTGTGGGTGCCAAACCTTCCTTACCCTGTGTGTGTGTGAGTTGCCCTCACACCCCCAGCACCAAGCCCTGAGGTTCTGTTGCAGAGGACTGCTCTCCTGGCTGCAGAAGTGTAAGATGCAAAGAAGTGCCGCACATTGTTGGAGTGCTGGTTTTGGATGCAAGTGTAAGACCGTGGAGTTAAGTGAAATACCTGATCTATTTTGTTTTCTCTTAACCAGTGGAATAAACTCAGATTGTTTAAGCAGGATGACAAGTTAATAACTGTGTGTGGATTTGTCACATGCAGTTGTTACTCTAAACAGTTGTTTTCTCAAACATAACAAAGAGATTGATCTCTCTAATTGAGGATTAACTACCTTGCATCTGAAAACATGGAGTAATGTTTAAACAGGTCTGTTGTTTCATCTAGAAGGAGAAAATGAACTTAGGTTGTTGCTAATTACAGATCTCTAAATAGAGTGTCCCTTGTAAGTCTCCTCTACTTTCTCTGGAAAAAAGCATCTGGAATAACCTGATACAAACCAATGAATCATTCTTTAAGTAATATTAATTTATTGTGTGCTGGTGCCTATAGCGTCTCTACAACTGCCTGAATGGAGGTTTTAGCCAGGTGGAAGTTGGCCTCTTTTACCGGGCAACTAGCAATAGAAGAAGAGGACGTAGTCTTAAGCTGCACCAGGGGAGGTTTAGGTTGGACACTAAGAAGAGTTTCTTCACAGAAAGGTTCTTCTGGATCAGCAATAATGTTAAATAATTTGTCTTCTCTGTAGAGCTATTGAATTCAGATAGTGAGGGCCAGAAATACTTGTTTTCTGTGATACATTTTTGTTTTCACTTGGTTTTCTGTTCCTTCTGCCATCTCAAATGCAGCTATCTGTTACCAGCTGTTTCCACTTCCCTGTTAAATTTACGATCCAGTCGGTGCATATGCTTTTACCTATGAGTAACATCACTCTTCTAACTAATTCTCTTGTCAGTAAGGAGATTGTTCACTCGAGTGCATAAATATGTGCAGGCCTATGGCCTTAAATTGTGACGTCTCTGGTTTGGGAAGCCGACCTGTTTTATTTGTCTATAAAGTATCACATATGCTTAAGACACCATGTACACAGCATTAACTTGGGGTAACAGCCAGAATAAACAGTGCAAATGAGTTTTTGTTTCTGAAGATCTGCTAATTACGCAGCACTGGCAAAGAGCAAAACGTTAAAACTGGCTTCACTACTCTCTTGGTTTGTAGGAGTGACCAATTGCTTTTCCTTTGAGCTTCCTCTAAAGAAAATGTATGCAGGGTGGTGCAGAAGATGACTCTGGGATGGCAGGAAATATAACAACAGCAACAAGGTTAGAACAGGAACAGAAGGTCAGCAGGAGAGTTTGGACACTTGTATCAGGGAAGGGACTGCAGAGCACTGGAAGAATGGACTTCATTTCACATCCCACTGGTAACCCCTGCTCTGACTTGCAGTGCTGGGGAGAGAGCATTTGTGTTCCCCACCCCCCAAGAACTCCGCAGGCTGGCTTTCAGTGAGAGACTTGAAGTCTGCGCCTTCCTAAAGCGCCTTCTGTAAACATAGTAAAGTTGCCATGGTCTGGTCAGCATTTCCCTTTATGGGTGGTCAAGAGTTACAAAATGAAGCAGACAGTTTCAGAAAAGGCTTTATGTTGTTTTATGCTGTATGTAGAAAAGTGTGGTATCTTCATCTCTCATTTGGAGAATAGCTGCAACCAAACAGTGCCAGAAATTCCTGGTCAAATGATATCTCAAGGTTTTAATCAGATTAGCTGCACAATCAAGAGAGCCAAGGGGCAGATAATGTCTTTGTGTTTGTTACAGAAGGGACTGGCATAAAGGGGGTTTGGCAGTAAGTATTAATAGGTGTATTAGAGGTGCATTTCCCAGCTCTGGGCAACACATAATGTGTGGATTCCATCTCAAAAAGCCTTATGGAATGGAAACTCTGATAAGACATAGTATGTTTTGGTACTGTCATTTACCACTGAAACTGGATGTGTAGATTTCACCAGCAGCCCAAAATCTCTGGTTCTATTCTGGCTTGTTTTATTCAAACTCATAGCTCATTTTATGCTGGTTAATTTACTTTCATTAATTGCAAGTATAGTAACTTTTGCTGGTAATTAAAACTTACACAAAGTAAGTTGGTGCATCTGAAATCATACCGTGGCAGGCTTGCAGATGGTTCTGCAAGATGCCATATCTTGCAGTCCCACTAAAGACCTGAGCTTTCTGATCTCAGATCATTACAAAAAGAAACCTAAAATTAGTCATTGTTCATGCATTTAGGTGTTAACATTTCTTGAAATTTGCTATGGCCATATGCTTTATCACCGTGAAATCTCGGAGAAGGACGTTCTGTTCCCGTCAGCAGACTTGGGATCATCTCTTGAATCTGCCGACACCAGTCTTGGCACAGGCTGCAGGATTTCACATATTGTAACCCAGATGAATTACCCTGTACTCGCGCTTTGTTACAACATGCAAACAGAACTGAGTCACTCGGGAAGAGAAACTTGCCATGGCCAGGTTTTTCCACATCCCTGTGTGAAGCGGTCGGGCCTCGCCCCGGGTGCGGAGCGTGTGCCGCGGTGCCGGCGCTCGCCTCGCCTGCTGTGTGTGCATCCCGTCCCGCACGGAGAGCGCGGTGGCAGCGCTGGGGTGAGCCCAGGGCCCACATCACGCTTCCCGGCTGTCAGCAGCGCTGAGCCACTTCCAAAGGTGTTCAGGAATCGTCAGCATCGCTCTGAGGAGTATTTTTAGTAGTTTCTGTCTCCCAGCTGCTCCTAGTAGCTTGTGCAAATTATGCAAACGTTTGCACAGCCTGTTGAAGTATGAGCTCCCAGGCTGTTTTCCTCCTGCGCCCTGTGGATTTTACTTGTAGCGTGCTTATGATCCTGCTTTTGGGGTGTCTGAGCGTGGGTAAGAAAGTCCATAAATCCTTGGAGCGTGTGCATTAATGAAAGCTTTTCTCTTCACAGGTTTTGCTGTGGTATATTTTGTCATTATGAGATGTCGTCTACCAGTGCTTCATTTGTGCAAATTAAATTTGATGACTTGCAGTTTTTTGAGAACTGCGGTGGAGGGAGTTTCGGGAGTGTCTACCGAGCCCGATGGATTTCTCAGGACAAGGAGGTGGCAGTAAAGAAGCTGCTCAAAATAGAAAAAGAGGTAAAAGTTTACTTTCCATTCACTTTGTCTGCTGTGGTAACAAGAACAAAAATTTTTTTCTAACGTCTTCCATCCTCTAGGTAATGCAGGCAAACTACCTTGGACTTTTTCTTTGTTTGATTACAAAACCCCGTAAGTGGATGATGTTACAGTTGAGCGGTCCCAGCCGAGGGGGCTGATCTCAAGCGTTACTGTTTTACTGCTTACTATTCTCTCCCACTCTTCTTGTTTAGCAGCTTCTCTCTGCCCTGGTGAGAAGGAGAGCTAGCTGCACCTATGGAGCTAGTCATTTCCTCTTGATACCAGCAGGCATGTTGCTAGATAGGAAGAGGTAGTGTTCACTGTCATTGCATGATTCCATTCTCTCCTCTGGACATCTGATCTCTTAAGTGCTGTGGTTTCTATCTGTATGTTCACGTAGGCTTAGCATTGCCTCTTCCCTGCCTCCTGCAGGTTTTGATCTAGGGATCCACTAGCTCCAGGTTAGTTGTAGCCACACTTCAGCTTGGTCTTGCAATGAGGTAGTTTTAAGACTAATTGTTCAACCAGTCAACTGTCTTGACTGTTCTACCTGTGTGGCCTCCTATGCACCTGGAAAGGTGAACAGGCCCTTGGCAATCCTGAGGGAAAAGGCAGAATTAACTTATTGCACCTTTACTTGGTTTCTTGTTTGGTTTTGTGGGGTTTTTTTAAAGATTTTTAGATTTGCCTAAAAATCCTCCTCACCCCTCAGCTTTGTACAGTTCCAGAAGAAACTCAGTGTGTGTGTGGTCCTCACAGTGCTGCAGCCTGCCTGCTGGTCACCAGCACAGATGGAGCAGTGAGGACACTGCAGTCTAGCAATAGACAGCACAGTTACTGGACTGCTGTTTCAGCGTGACTATTTCTAACTTGTATACAGTATCCTCCAAGTGTTTTAGGAAGACAGTTACAAGCTGGAGTACAGCAAAGCAGTGCTAGGCATAATAGGCTTAGTAAATAATCAGACACCAAAGTTCATCCACTGCTGCAGCAATGGAGCTGGCATGATTGCGCCATGCTTAGTGATGTGATAAGCATGTTTGATCATGATTAAGTAAGTTGCTGTCTGAAATAATGGAGAAGGATCTCATGATTTTTCCAGGATGGTGGAAGATTTATAGGTTCTGTCCAGCGTCAGTTTGGGCTGTTCTCTTTATTTCTCTTATTTGTTAATATCAAAAGATGTACGAAGACAAGTAAAATTGATGCTAGGCAGTTATCAGTAATGTGCTTCTTAAAAATCATCTGTCTGACAGATCTCAGTAGTGGTCAGTGAAATATCTTTATTGACTATATTTGTTTCTGGTGGGATTACACCTGTGGCTGTGATAGACCTGTTGCTATGTACTTAAAGCATTTTTTGAGTAAATTTAAAAACAATATTTCTATATCTTTTGATGGCATAAATCTTAATGGAATGGGAAAGGATGGAGAAAGGATAGTTCTATGTATTAGTTGTTGGACCATTCAGCAAAAGTACATTTTTTAAGACAGCCCAACACAAAATTCAGCATCATAGTAACAGTGAACGCAGATTGTTCAGTAGGAAGAGGAAACCATATGCTGGAAAGAATTATAGTTTAAGGATTTAATGAAGACTTGAACTCATTAAGAGCTCATATCGTGGTGCTCCTAGGCAAATTTGGTTAACTGTCTTGCATATCCAAGTGAGGATCAAGTAATTTATAAGAACTGGGTGTGCTTTCTCTTGGTATGTAGCACTGGGCAAATTGTTGTTAGGCAGTAGGTGCAGATGTGGTTCTGTTGTGTTTAAAAGAGTGTAAATGAAGTGGAAGGGCAGCCCAAGGGGATCTGCAAAACACACTCAGAGTGAAAAATTAGGAAGGGGGGTGGGTGTCAAAAAAGGGTGACAAATATCATCCATCAGGATGAGCTGACAGAACGGGAGCAAATGCCTTCCAGCACAAATTTGTTTATTTTCCTTCAGACTGGTTATCATTTGCAACTTAAAGAGACAGGTTGTGGCTGGGCGCAGCTTGGTATGGGGACTTGCTCTTGAAAGTTTTCTGGGAAGGCAGTGGAGAGGTGAGTGGTGATGCATTAAATAAGTCTAGCAAGCTTTGGCAGAATTGTCTTTCAACAACCTTAGGGAATTAAAAATAAGAGCTTATTTACAAAAATTGCATTTTCATATGGAGAAAATGGTGGGCCCATTTAATCTAGCGCAAAAAGTTATTTAAGAACTGATGGTTGGAATTTGTAGCCAGACAAATTAGAATGGAAAAAAAAGCACAAATTATCAGGAGTGAGGATGAGTAATGCTTGGCACAGACTACAAATGGAAGGAGTGAAGATGGAGGATACTTTTCATCTTTGTCTTTATGTCTTCTCACTGAGATGTCTTTTTAGACATTTGTTTTTGTCAAATTTTCAAGCTCAACACTGGAGCATCTTGCTGAGGCATGGTGGCCTGTGCTGCACCAGAGGCTAGTGTTGGTGGCTGAAAGGTCTCTTCTGACCCTAATGGCTGACATGTGTTTACGTTTGTAGTATGTTCCTCCATGGTGATGACAATAATGAACATCTGTGACTGAACTGCCTGAAGGTCATGGTGAATCAATGGCTGTTCTCATAGCAATACAAAAACATCTTGCTGTAGCTGTATGTATCTGTGTTTAGTAGATATTTGGATGCATTTGGTCCAGAAAACTAATTATTACTCTTTCTGCCTTATTTGAAAGGAAATGTCCTTTTAAATCCATGACTGATTGTCTTGTCTTTCTCTTAACTACTGCCAATAATGCATAACAACTAATTAGAGGGAAAACAGAGGACAGTTGTGAAAAGCTTGCTCAGAGGAATTTCGTGCTAGTCAAGTCCAAGGGCACAAGCCAAGTCAATAGAGCTGTGGTATCATTCTGCAAATATGTTGTATCTGTGTGTCATTTTATTAAACAAGCCAATCACAACCAGCAAAGATCTTGAAGGTTTTATATTAGCCAAGGGGCTAGCAAGTTCTAACATGTGAAACAAAGCCATTTTTGTTCCAGCACGGCATACTGAAATACCTGCTTAGAAAAACTTAAAAATACTTGGAAGTGTTCAAGACAGGTTGCTTCAAAACTCTTTAAAATTTGCGAAGTATGTCTGCAAGGCATTAACTTTTTATAGACAGGCAGTAAAATGTGATTTACTGGAAGAGGTGTGAGTTTATGTGAATAAAATACACCTAAAAAGATCTGCTGAGAAAAATAAATATGCTGCAAGGCCTTGACTAGTGTATCAGATCTGAAACTGGACACGGCTTCTGCTGATTAAGTAAAACATAGCGGTGTGGCCTGAGTGATTAAATAGGAGCAAAACCAAAATTAAATTGCCATTTTACTATCTAATACAAGCACTTCAGCAGTTTTAGGTTTTAAGCAGGGAACAGGAGTTCTTTGTGAATTGTTTTATGGAAAATCAAAGTTGATGTGATGTTTATGATTCATGTGGCGGGAGTTTAAATGCCTCCTGTAGCAGGATATATGCTTGCTCTTTTTGCTCTAAGTGATAAATGTGTCCACTTACAGAAGAAAATTGCACACCTACTACTCAGGAAGTTATTTGGTATTTTTGTGAGTGACTTATGTGAATTATTGGATAAGTCCATAATTTGGCTCCCACTGAAATGAATGGGAGAGATTGGGCCCAGGGGCCTTATTCTGCAAATTGCTAGCATTTCTTTTGACTCCGTTATCTTGAGCAGGTAACTGCTGGAGGGAAGTGTTACAAATGTTGCTTTATGCCTTGCCGCATCAGCTTTTCACTGAAGAGCACTCACCTCCTTTGACTGTACGTCTCTGAAGTTCACCTGTTATTTGTCACTGCTTTTGAAAGCTGCAGTTTTGGTCATGGTTTGTTGGCAGCTGGCATGTGACCTGGAATGTGGTTCTTCACCAGGAGATTTATTACTGCTGGAATTTCACCTGAAATTTGAATTTAATTTTATTATCACAGCTCTTTGAAAGTACTCCATGGCCCATGAGCTGTCTCTGTGCTTATTGATAGGCAACAGTATTGCATCTGATTTGCTTGCTTCAGCCATTACAACCAGGGTACTTGGGTACAAGATCATTTGATTTCACATAGTACAGATGTTCCTGGAATCCTTCCAAATGCTGGCAGTGGTCTCTGCAAACTGCAGGAGAGTGGTGGAAAAAAACCTAGTAAAATGTAACTGTAATCTTATTGGGAAATACTTAAATACTTCTGGTGAACTAAGAGAACTAGCTTGTTGATAAAAGATGTTGAGTAGGATTAACTATGCATGCTTTGTTCAGTCATGTCGCTGTAATACAATTGAGGTTTATGAGACTCAAAAATAAAAACATGTTTTCTCTAGTTTTGATGCTGTATTGCCTGAAGTCTGGCTACCATGGAAGTTAATTTTATATTGTCAGAGTTTCTTATATGTAATACATGTGCAGGAAGCTTTAGGGGATCTTTTAATCCTTCATAAAATTTTTCCTGTGGGTTATAATACAGCTTGTTCACTTTTTCTATTTTTATGATCCACTTCTGGAAAGGACTGCCCAGAAAACATGGACTGTGCCTGTACCTTCTGAAGGGGATGAGTTAAGTCTAACCACATGCATGTCACTAGACTTACCTCACTCATGTTTGTAGTGCTAAAAGTGAGCATGTGGTAATTTTAATATGGGTCATGAGAGTAAGGACTGGGAATGACTTTCAGGAATAACAAGAGAAAAACAACAGAGTAAAATAAAGCAAAACAAACCAAACCAAACTGAAATTGATACTTAGTCCTGACAGGACTAAAAATAGTAGACGTTCTTTTTGCTTGTGATTTATAGCTGGTATGGGTGCTCTGCTGCCAGCCTTGAATGACTCTCCACACTGGGTTCTGGCCGTAATGGAGGGCAATTTTTACACTTCTTTATTATTTTATTAGGTCTTTGTAGGAGCTGCTACTTCCTTATCTCTCTTATGTCTGAGTCAACAAGTATTGAGAGTGATTCAAGATAATATCTGCCAGAAAATGTCTGAATTTACCTGGTTGCAGCTCAGCATGGTGGGAATGACAAACCCTGTGTTTCCAACTCATGGTCTGTTGGTGCAGATGCTAATGAACAGTGGGAGAGGGCTTAGAGTGCGGGCTATATGAAGGTATGCAAAATGTAGGAGTCAAATACATGAACTTCCCAGAGATGTCTGCACCTGTATTGAAAAATGAAAAAGTTCACACTAAGTGATTTCATGGGAAACCCTTCCAGCCCCATATTAATTTAAAGAAATACCGCTTTATGTTGTTAACAGCTAAATGGAAATAAAATTATATTTATTATGCCAGAGGGCTGTCTTAAAATATTGTAGTTTCTGTTTTACAAAGTGGTTATTTTGCAGGCGTTTCTGGTTGTGGGGGTTGGTTTTTTTTTTAATATATATTTTGATAAAGGAATTAGCTTAGAGCACTCCTTTTGGTGCTGACTAAGGTATTCCCAAAAGGTATCAAGAGGATACTTGGAACCCTTTATAGATTGGAAGTTGTCAAGATTGCTTCAGATGCTCCAGCTGTTGTGCATTCTGCATCTTGCAGAATAAATCATTTTGGGTAGGACAGACTTCTGCAATAAATCTCTGACTGCTTCTGAGTTTGCTCTACTCTTGACTTGCATTCAAGTGGTATTTTCTGGATGACTATTTTGTAAATGAATGTTCTATTTCCAAGTGTCACTCCATGAGATTTGCTTAGTGGGTGCTTTGGATAAGACTATTGTATCGCGTGGCATATGAGTTGCAACCAAAATACTGTCAAAACTCCTCTGCTATTTGAGATATACTGGTATAATGAAAGATGATAGAGCATTGCCAGAATACAATTGTTCTTTGGAAGAACAGGCTTTAGTTTCATTTTGTCTGTTTTAAGAAACTTCATTCCTGTGTCTCTGCTTCCTAAAACAATCTTGGAAATGTAGAAATCCAGACACAGAAACATATTTGTCTGTATTTTGCTGCATTTTATTGTAGTGGATTTTTTTACTTGTGTATTTAAACATTTTTATATCAAGTTCTTCATTAGATGAATAACAACCTTGAGAGTTGCTTTGTATAAATAATGGGTATTTGTAGTAGAAGTTGTGTAGCTTACTAATTTTTTTTTACCAACTTAATTTGAGATTCTTACTGACACAGGCTTGTGTATACTCACTCTTTTAAATCAAGGTAATTTGGGGTTAATTTGATATAGACATCAGTGAAACTGGCGTGTCAGGACCCAGACTGGCAATATGTGGCTTCAAGAGTTGTTTTGTATCAGTTGAGACATAATAACTGTCAGTGTTGTCATCTTAGCTTGCAGTAAATGAAAAGCAGTTTCACAAGTGCTGGGAATCTTGCTTTGGCCATATTTAAAAAGTTTCTCTGTCCTTTCTTTATCAGCTAAACCACATTTTTTACTGAAATTTTAAAGGGTCCAGTGCACACCCTTCTCTTGACTGGTGGCCAACTTTGAACAGCTTTGCTACATAATTTATCTGTTTAGCAAATTTACTTAAGATCTGTTTGTTGATTCCTTTTGCTTGTCTTTTGAGTTGCCTTAAACTTTGTAAGTGAGAAGTGAAGTTACCTTGCATGTGCTGCTGATCAGGAATATAGGTACAGCTGCTATAGCTTGGTTGACTCACAGGAGCTTACTGTGCTCCCGATCCCTGTGAGGTTTGGACCCTTTTACCTCAGTTATCGTTAGTTTTGGTGGTGATGTTTTTTGTGTTGGTTTTTCTTTTTCCACAAGGTACAACATCTGCAGGTGAGCAAGTTTCTATGCCTGTTTCCTACAAATTATGAATAAATTTTGTTTAGAATAGGAAGAAAATCTGTCTCTGATTATTTAGAAAGCACTCTTTTTGCTATCCATAATATGCAGCCTGTTAGGATATTATTAGATATTCTTTAGTTTCATAATTAGTTTAGTTCCATCATATATTGTCTTTAAAATTATTCTGTCAGTCTCCTATAAGTTTTTGCTTGACAGTGGGTTGCTCACATTGCCAATAGATACAGCTGCAATTAAGGGTATTTTTCCAAGGGTGCATTTTTTTGTTTGGTTTTTGTGGGGGGAGGGGGTTGTTTGTTTTTTTAATTGATTTATTTTTAATTTTGCTCTAGATATATTTTTCCTTTTTTTGTCTTCTTTTTGCATAGACTCAGTCGTTATTTATAATTTGGAGAAGCTATCTTGCTTATTTCTCCATGTCAGCAACTCTTGACATCAAATGGTAGCTCTTTTCTTTCTCCTCCCACGACATTCTCTGACCCCAGGCTTCTGTTGAAGTGATTAACTACAAAATGGTATTTTGAGATGTTTAAGCTGTCCTGAAGCTTTTTTGTAGAAATCTCATGGATATAGAAGAGATCATTTGTTCTCAAAATGGTGTTACAGGCTGTTGCAGGCTCAAGCAATTGGGAGTTGGTTCAAGTTAGATTTGTGTAGACATTTACCTAAGTATATAGTTTTCTTAAAACAAGGTTACAGTAGAAAATTGCAATGGCAGGTGAGTGGTAACTTTAGATATGGTAAGTGGCTGCATGTTTGAGTCTTGAGTGCTCGAGGGACAGCTGACAATTTAAGTGTCTGTGACCCACATTGGAATCTGCTGGTGTTGCAGTTCCTGGGGGTGCTAATTAAATAGCTTGCACTCACTGTGGCGTATGGAATGACGAATTGTTTCTGATGGTTCCAGAGCTGCTGTTGAGGTGTGTGGAAGTATTGTTTGACTATGACGCAGTTTCTGGGTTGTTGCACGCCTGTGTGATGGTTCAGATGAAGTCAGGGATCTGTGCTGGAGTTGATGGGATTCTGTGAGTCTGGGATCATCAGTCTCCTGGAGGCCGTTTTTCAGAGTCGTGTTCAAAGCTGAGCATGGAGGCCACAGGCTCTGGTTGGGATCCCTAAACTGCCTGCCACACGCATGTTAGCAGTGGAAATTTGAGCAACATGTTTAGTGCTTTTAAGAGGGCAATAAAGCACTTGACGGAATTAGATTTAGATAGGCCCTACTTTACTTGCCTTTTTTTTTTTTTTGTCCTTAATTTTAGACTGTCTGCATGTGAGATGTTTAAGAGTCTGGAGCACACGATTCCATTGAAAACAAAGTTGAAGAAAAATAAAATATATCCTAACTTTAAGGCAAGCCTCAAAATCAGTCTTTTTAATGGTCATGACACAACTAAGACTGTAAAAGTTATTTCATATTTACCTATTGCCACTTATTAAGGTGCTGATAGAGAAAGTTTCCTTTTTAAGATGACAATATAAACAGTAAAAAAGGAAACATTCAGACCTGTTTATGTTAGCTGGAGGCTGCAGAGGAGCCCAGAGAACAGTTTCAGCGTTAACTCTTTCTCTCATACTCAGTTAACTGCGCAAACACACCAGGGAGATGAGGCCAATAGGGGCAAATATGGAGCTGCTCTTCTGATCCATCTGCCTCCAGACTCCCCTGTCTGTCTGTTTAAATTGGTTCATCTGTTACAGTTCAGCTACTGGAGAAGAATCCTATTTGCAAAGGCATGTTTGTTTATTAGATTAATGTTTAGAGAGTCTACATTCTGCATAATTTCTGTGTCAGAAGGTCAGCTCCAGAGAGAAACTGGGTGACTTGCACGCAGGAGGGGCCTCCCTATGGCTGCACTTTCTCTGCAAAGTAGGGCCTGGCCCCTGGAGGTCACTGAAGGGGAACAGTGCCACACACCTCCCCACTTCTGCCTCTGGTTGCTTGTTTATTTTACTCCTAAACTTCTGAAAATTGAGGTTCCTTGTGGCTAAATGATGTAGACAAGGAAGAGAAAAAAATTGTGTCATGATATACACACTTGACTGAATACTTGTGTGTTTCATATATTGAGCACCTGAGTTTCTAGTAGCAACAGCAAAAATAAGCACGGTTTGTAAAAACCCTTGGCCTGTTGTAAGAGAAGCAGGGAAGCTCTTGGTAGACACGGAAGACAAGATGGATTTGCTTGCACAAAGTTGCTCTTGCAGCTGGGAAAACCAAAAGGCAGGCGTGCAGGCTGGGCAGGCAGCAGCCTTGCAGTGAAAGCTGAGGCGCTCTGCAAATTATTATCTGGCAGAGACAGAACAGGAGAGATGAGTAGGTTGTTCTGGAAACTTCTTAAAATAATCAAGTTGCTGCACCCTCGAGTGAACGAGTGGCACTTTCCAAGAGGTTATCTTTTCCTCTTCCTTGGAAGAATAGTAGAGCAGGAAAAGGGTAGAGCATGCCTGTCTGTAGTTAGAGGGGGGCAGGAACAGAAATCACTTTTTGTCTAATTATATAACAACCTTGATTTTAGTAATGTCAGATACATTTGAGGCAGTCCTATCAAAGATGATGGCTTATAAGTAATAGTTGGTGGGTTTCAGTTTTTGCGAACTGTGTACTTTTAATCTCTTAAGCCGAAGAAGAGGCTTTTTGACCTCTTTGCGATGATGTGTCTGTGTATGCTCAGGTGCTGCATGTGATATAAATACGTAGCAACAGATGGCTAAAATTTGGAGCTGTTGAATTCCACTTTCTTTTGGATGTTGCCTTGCCCCTGTAAGAGTTTGTGAAGGCCCTAAAGGCAAATACAACAGGACCACGCATTTTGGAGTTCTGCTCCTAACTTCTGCTTTCATGGTTGTTTATGTATTTGTACCAAAGTCTTTATTGTACAAGCTTCTCTCCAAGCCAGTGTCTCATCTGTCCTGTGCAGCAGTTGGCAGAAATGTGGTTTCTGGCACTGCCTCCCAAGCGCTATAATTCTGGAAGGAGTCCTGCAATTTTTCACTGACTGGGAATAAAGCTCCTGGGATAAACAAGCATTCTGTTGTCACTTAATAAATTTGAAATCTGCAGCATGAGATCTTCTGCCTGTTCATTACTCTGTGCTATACTGTGAGAAGGATGCTGCCTGCCTGTTACAGCTGTTAGTGAGACAAACATGAAGTAACAGCACTAACAGGGTGCCTGACTCAAGAAATCCAGGGCAAGCGATACTTGATTCTGTAGCAATGCTGGCATCGGCTGTTAGCTCTAGTGGTGTGGTCATTGCCTTGAAACTGTACCCGAGTTCCCTTTTTGGGAAAGGAAGAGCCTGCAAACCCCTGTCAAAGAGCAGGGCAGCTGCTTTGTTTGTATTCTTAAAATCTGTATTTCTGCCTTTTTGCTTGGTCAATATTTAGAACCATTGAAAAAGTAAATGTGACATGGGGACTGAGATCCTGCAGCTAGAGCTCCTTTATAATTATGTATTCAGCCAGAACCACACAAAGGAAAATGAGAGTTCCTTTTCCTTTATGTACCGTATTTCAGTTTTCACTTAGGTTTAAATTGGCATTTTGGACTACGTTCACTCGAGCCACTGAAGAGCTTATCAGAAAAGGAAGGAAACGGAGGGAGGGAAAGAAAGATAGATTTCCAAATGACAAGCTTTTGAATAGTTGAAGTTCAATCCCTAAAACAAAAAGTGGAATCTTTTTTTTTTCTAAATAATGTGCTTTACAGTCTCACCTCTCATCTTGAGAAACATAAAAGAGCGAGTAAAAGAGATGACCCAAATCACAGAGTCCTTTGAAAGAAGAAATTCAGCTGTTTTGAACACTTACAATCAAAGGAAGTGGTTTCCCTAATTACATGAACTATGTGAAAGCTCTCAGAATAGCTCTTCCACCCCAGGATTCCTTGCACTTTAGAAGTTTGCATAAAAGCTCACATGGAGAATCAGATGCAAAGTGTTTGATTCAAATTTTATTAGGCAGAAGTGAGCATACATTCCTGTCTCTGGGCTTGATAGCTGCTTGGGTTTGGACCACAAGCCTGGGTTTGATGGATTTCAGTCCTATACTTTTAAATCTTTCACTCTTCAGGTTTTCTGGTGAGACACCCCTATCGAGAAAAGTAGAAATCAAAAAATGGAAAGGGGATAGAGGGGTCCCTTTGTGAGCTTTCAGCTGAGGATTCTTCGCCCTGATTAGGCTATTCATTTTTGTGAAAACCCATCCCTGTACACAGATTTTAAAAGAATGAGGGATTTTGCTTCCTCACATTTTAAAGAAACTGTGTATCTTAAAATATGTATTTGGAAAAATTGGGATCTTAATCCTACAACTTCAATATTACTCTAGCATCGTCATTTACTTCAACCCATCAAAATTCTAAATTTGGTAGAGTTTTTGAACAAAAAAGCAATATTTTCAGGAGGCTTTTATACCTCATGGTTTCTTTTTGTACATACACAATAATAAAAGTATGTTAGTCTAAACTAAACAGTGAGGACGTATGAAAATATGCAGGACGCTTCTGAAGGCTTAAGATCTCTCATGCTGTCCCTGAGGATACAATACGAAATAATTAATGGTTGAAATACTTAAAAATAATATTTGCAAGGTTTGCAATAACGTGCAAGACCATCACACTTGCTCTGCACAACAGTCACCTCAGAAGAGTCTCATATTCTGCCCTCAGAGCCAACTGCAGTAATGATACCCAGATTTGCTAAAGACAGAGATAATTGATGAAATTGACCTTGAGGAAAAATCTTGAAACCCTTCAAAGTGCAGCAATTCAAACTCGAGAAGGAAGAAAGGCAGAAGGGTTGTGACTGCCTTCCAGATATATGGGATCAGCCAAACCCTCTTTATAGTAATGCTGTATGCTAATTGCAAGGTACCACTAACTCTTCTTGAAGAGAAGCAGAAACGTTTCTCTAGGTTCTTTTTTTCCTGCCATTACTGCATTTTTTTCCCCTCCCTTCCTTTCCAGACAGAAGGAAAGACTTGCCCTGGAATCAGGGAGCTGTCTCCTAGAAGCGAACACCCTCAGCAGGCCAGTGATGTTGCAAGTAAAGAGCGCAGCACAGGAGCAGCAATGTGGAAAGGGAAGGGAAATGTCATATAGCCATACAGCACTCTGACAGGGTGGAAGAGAGTCCTTGCTGTGCTTTCTAGAGAGAGGTGTCTCAGGCAGCAAAGCTTTGTCATCAGTATTGCCAGAGGAAGATTTTACTTGGATGAAAGAGAATGCTTAAAGTCATTCCAACCTTAAATGACCTGAAGGTGGAATGGAAAATTGCATTTGCTTGTGTCTGATCCTTGATGGGAGTCGATTTCTTAGACAAGGTTTTGCATACCTTTGGCATTGGAAAATGGGAAGCTGTGGTATGTGGGATGCTGTTACCCTTCCACACCAAAGAACCTGTTGCAGGTTTGAATGTGCTCTGTGCCACCATCTGTGCCATCACAGAGCTCCTTGGCCCTGGCCAGCTTGTGAGCTCAGTTCATTGTACTGAACTTTGCAAATCTACGTGCTCAGAGCATGAATCAAGTATTTAGTAATTTTACAAAGACTCTGCCATTTCTAGAATAGGAAGAGATGCAAATTCTCCCTGCTGCACTCAGGTTTACACTGGAAGTGTCATTAGCTGCAGCATGATGCCTTTTCTTCTGCTTTTCAGGTACCACCCAGAGTAGGTACAGAGAGAGAGAGGTTTTGTTGGACTCTGCCAAACGTGACCCCCGTCCTGAAGTTCCTGTGGGCTCATGTAATACAGTGCTCCCACTTCCTCTTTGCTCTTTCATTTATTGCAGGTCCTCAGGAAGCACAGTGCAGGTTGATGGAGAAAGTCAGTTGTTTTGTAACCACAAAATAGATGATGTCCATTTTGTCACTGGCCTTTTAAGTGTTATTAATTTCCCACTAGGGTATGTGTGTGATGTTCCTCTCGTATTAATTTCTGATATGTTTCGAATTTTTCTAATAAAATGATGAAAGAGAAAATTAAAATCAAGTCTGAAGATGTAGATTACGGGTGTGGAAGTAGAAACTGACAAATGGGGAAATGCCAAAGCCGAACATGGTTGCAAGATGTTCTTTCCCCTTACATGTCTACCCTAAAATAGATTGTGTTGCATTGTGGAGTATTATTGTGGTGCTGTTACTTTTGCACTCAACTATCCTCTATTTACCACTTTTCCTGCCTCTGTATTCTTTTAGAAATTTTTGTCTCTTCATGTGTGTGAGTTAGAGCAGTTCTCAGAAACATTTTGTATGTGTTGGAGAGTGAGAACTAATGGTATGCGTAGGCTGTGATTTTTCCACATTTCCAACTCTCCCTGGAAATGCTCCTGACTTGCATGTGCTCTGTTCATCCACTGCAAAGGAGTTGGAGCATATCTCAGGTTTTGCATTCTCAGTTTGGCTCATTATTCAGTTTTGTTCTTTCTAGTGGGTTCAAACAGCAGAGCCAAGGCTGCAACACAGACATGGGTAGAGGTTACGGTACCTCTGATCTGTTGTAACTTTGGGGAAGGAACTGGCTTGGAGTATTATTGTTTCCTTGGAGAAGAGCAATGAGAAAATCATTTGGCTTAATTTGGTGTCCTGTGGTGATGCAAAAACCCTGTGAGTTCTCTGCTCCTTGCAAGTCTGTTCATGAAACTCAAAGCAACTGCTTTCACAGGTCATTCTGTAACCAGTCTCACTCTTCTAGAAAGGTTCTTCTGGATTTCCACTTTTTGCAGATTTCAGAGAAACTGGTATTCAAGTTACAGCCTTTTAAAAAAATATTTTGAGGCTGGCCACTATTCTTATGTAACAAGGATTAGAAATTAAATAGTTGTTATTGCCATATCTATGTAAGCAGATAGCTGTGAAGAAGATAGGGAGTTCTGTGTGTAAGAAATTCATCAGAGAGAAATAGGGGAAAAGCTGAAGTTACGTGTCAAAAATATATTGTACAATAATACTAATAAATGTTTTATGACACTTAAAAGCATTTTTAAAATATTGGTAGATTTCATCCAAGGTTTTTATCTTAGCCATTATTTCATTTGAATTGTTTTTAGTCTTAATGGAAAAAAGATTGAGCTACCATGAGAGTAGTCTGAAGAATCCCAAGAAAAAATAAACAGTGGGTCCATATTTCATAAAGGTAAAAGCTTAAAATTCCAGGATTTTTTCTAGTTTTATTTTTTGACCACCGGTAGGGGTACCAGTTGAGCCAAGTTTCTAAGTTAAACATAATTTTCAATCTTAGACAAAGAAGAGAAACTTTTCTGAAAAGCAGCTAAGGAATTTATGTCCTGTACCTTTAGTTTTGTTGGGAATGGCAATTCTGATCCATAGTGGTCTAGGTGGTAGTGTGGACATAGAGAGCTGCTGTGAAATATGTTGTTCTGGCTGTTTATTGATGGCATGGTCCTGGTTGAAGGACAGCAATACTTAGTTGGAGGCAGTACAAGTCAGGTTTTGGTGGAGTTGGTAGTCCTATGTTTCCAGGGGCTGTTCTTGCTTATGTTCTTGTCAGTTCCAGCTAGGTGGAAGGGACATCTGGCTGTAACCTGCAGAAGTATGCTTACTGCTTAAGTCTTAGAAAAAAGAAAGAGGACTTGGTAAGTGCCAGACAGCTTGCTGCTCCGGATTCAGGAGGGATGGTGATCAGTTGCTACTACATGACGAAACCAGAACTGGAAGCAGATTGATGGTGAAGATTTCACCATGATTCATGATAGATTATTTGGACAGTTGCACATAAAACCATGATGTATGTCATTCAGAGCAGTCAGAGATTCAGATTATGGAGACAACTCATTTTCCTGAAAAGCTTGAATTTTGTGAGGTTGTGTTATAACATAGGTAAATGTGGAAAGAAAAATGCCTCTCATCTGTGGAGGACTCAGTCAGTTCAGCAGAGGAACATCAGCAGTAGGCAACTACATTCTCTCGTTTCTTTATATGTCTGTTGGTTGCAGGTGGAATTTCTGTTTTGAAAGTCTTGTGTCTTTTCAAAGTAGGTGGGTTCTGGGTAGGGAGCGATTCTTTTCTTTTCTCCAGGGGCAGGTCATTTTTGAGTGACAACTGGAGAGAACCTTGTACAAAGCTTTGGTAGCCCATGTGAAAAATAAAACCTCATGTGATTTGCTGTTAACATATAATGGGGGTAACACATCTTGTCATGTGCTGTTTTCATGAGGGTGGGCCCAGCCTGTCTGGTTGAGAAATGTTTACTGGAATTATAACATTCACTATGATTCCAGTAAGAGGGATCCCCATCAAGTGCTGTCCCTGTCATTAGCTACAGTAGGTTGGATTTATGCTCTCTAAGACAGGCTTTAAATGAGTGCTCATCAAGAACATGATGGGTTCTATTTTCCTTGGTTAAATTACAGTTTTCATGATCAAGATGGAAAAATACTTTAGTGTAAAGATCATAGCTGCTTTAGAGGACTGGATCAGGATGCATAAGTACAGCTGCTGCTGTCTCTGCTGAAGTCTATGCTAATTGTTGAGCAAAAGCCACTGTGTAATGAGACTTGACTTGTTCTAGGTTATCTTATCCAGATTCCTTACAAATATTCTGCAGACCTCAGAAAAACCACTGCTGTAGCTGGATATGTATGGACATGGCTTTGTGAGAGGGACTTGGTTTTGCCCATTGCTTTCATACCAAAATGTCTATCCAACAAGGAGCTTACAAGACTCACAGTGACTTTGATCTCAGAAATAATTTCCTTGGATATTATTCCATTTTTTGGAAAGATTCAGGTGTTGCATATTAGCCGTGATACCTCTCACCTGTGGAGTGAGCAGGGAGTCAGAAAGTTTCACATTTTGTTATTCCCATGTATTTTAGGGATGATGTGGGTTTTGTTACTGTCCTCCATAGTCAAAGCAGGTCTGTGTTCAAAATGATTGCAAGTGACTGGGAAAATTTCCCAACATTGAGAAGAGAAATGATGATTGCTGAAAATAAATTGCTCTTTGGGAGCTCAGGTATTTCAGCCCCGCTGTTTAATCCACTCATCTGTTGTTTCTACTCAATTGCTGGTGTTGCTTTGCAGCTGGAGGCAGCTTCGTACTCCAAATCTGCCTGAATTAAATATTTATAGAATTGCGAGACATTGATCATTTCTAAACTCTTACACCATTACAAATACATAGTTTATGCATGTTTTGAAGGGTTGTACTATATGTGAATAACACTAGTGAAATCCAAACTAAACTTGTTCTTGGCAGATTTCCCTTTATCAGGTACCTTAATATTAAATGCTCGTACAATCTCAAGTTGTCTGCTGTAAAGCCCAACTTCTGTGGGATATGTTTGGACATTGTGGATTTCTAGTTGAAGTCTGTGTGAAAAATGAGTTATTTGTCCATAATCTTTGTGCTTTGTTGTTGTTGTTGTAAATGGCAGTGCAACTACAACAGAATTTTTTCAAGCTTATTAAACCTTCTGTAAGCATTTTCTACAAAGAGGTGCCCTTGCTTAGTTTTGTCAATCTCTTAACAGCTTTTTATCTCTCTGATACCATGTTTTTAACCCCCGTCATGACAAAACCCAACACCATGATCATGCCATTGCTCAGTCAGTGCCAAACGGGCTCGGTGTGGTGATTGTACTGGGTGTTGTGTGTCAGTGGCACAATTAAGCCAGGTAGCTTGATCTAACTCCTTACTGCTGCCTGAGTCAGAGGGTCTGCTGCCACATCGCAAGCACAAATTCCCTGTGATTTTTAGAGGGACCAGCCTGCTGTCCATGGGCTGAGCAAGCCCTTGCAGTGTTTTGACAGTCATGTTTGGAATTTATGACCTAGTACTTCTAACACCATGGCCTTCAAACTGTCCTTAAAGTGCCAAGTTATGTACAAGGGTCACTATAAAAAGAGTATAAACCTCAGCTTTCTTTTCAAATGGTCAATATCCAATCCATTTTACTACTAATACATCTTTTGGTGCTGCATTAATTAATGCAAATTAATAATTTTAAAGTAAATTTCATAAGATGAGCTGAGCCTGTAACAGCACATAAAAAATTTATGTCCATTTTCCTTCCCTGTGGTATGTTATGACAGTGTAACAAAACTGAGCTGTCTTGGTAATGTGCTTTTTTTTCCTTCAAGATTGCAACCTAAAAGTCAATACAACATATTTGATGTGTTTCTACCATAGTATCTCCAAAAATGAGAACTGTTTGGTGATATAAACCAGTGGATTTAAAATAATGGTAAGATGATTATATAGCAATGAGCACTTACTACTTTCCTGTGTATTTCCACTTTTAGTCTCTGGGATGCAAATTTGATGCTTTGAAAAATTTGCTCAATCAAAATGGTTTTAAGGACAAATTTTGTACGTCATTGTAGATGTACTTGTGAGAATTTAATTCTGTTATTTACAGAAATGCTGGTGACATCAATCTGAGAATGTAATTTAACTCTTTTCTGTGTGGTTTAAAAACCAGAATACTGTTTCTTAATACAGCCCAAATATAGAGTTTGTCTTCTAAGACATAAAAATGCTGACAGAGTTTTAATATGTAAATGGGCTATAGAAGATAGCTTTCATTTAGGATAAGTTATCTTCTAAATGAATACTAAAAAAGAAGCCCAAGCTCACACAGCTTTAAGTGATATACAACCATAGTTTTAGAACTATGATTTTGAAAGAAAAGTCTATTCAAAGTCTGTTGAAATAGGTGGTAACACATTTGTTCTGGGAGTGTGCCTGATGGAGCACGTGATAACTCTGCTTATTTGTGTATAAAAGATCTCATGATGATTTTTTGGCTTTGCCAAAAAGTTTAATAGTCTAACAAACAATCCCCGGACAATCAGAATGCTTTGCTTATTTGGGGACTCCAAAGCACAAAATTCTTTGTATTTTTTTCCATGGAAAATTTTATGAGAACAGACAAATCAGTAGGCAAAGTCCTAAATTTTTCATTTATATCTGCTTGATTTTCTTTTCAGTGTTCAGAACTGCAATAATCACGTAACATCCCTGCTATATAATTCTTAGCAGTAGTCTTATATTTCTGAAATTCTTAAAATATCCCTTTATTGTATATTGAGAAGATAATTTGTGAGCAATGATAGGTACTGATTGTCCTAGTATTGTGTCTGTTAAATGATGTTTTGGGCTTGTTTACCTAGAGAAACTGGTGTATTATAAGAGATGTTATCTCTTATTAGACAAGAGTGAATTCACAAGAGAGCATTCATGAGACACTGGGAATGAACACAGACTGGATGTATTTTTGAGCAGGAATCAGGTGTGGTATTTATTTGTGTTAGCATTTTTGGTTTGTACATGGTTCTCATTAATGGAATGATTTTAATAAAACATCAGCTGACCTCTTCCAGCTGCTCTTTTATTAGACTGTAAAACCCCTTGAGAGTAGCTAAGTTGCAACTCTCCCAAGAACATGACAGAGCTCAAAGCCTTTAAAATGCTAAAAGACTTAGGAAAAAAGTATATTTCCAAAGCTGCCTTAAGTGTGTCTAAATATCTCCTTAACAAACACAACAAACAGTTCTCTGGAAAAATAAATAACCAAACTTTTGCACACTGTAATAGTAAGTATTATAAGGCACTTAAGGAAGTTGTGTCAATCAGATTCCTTGAGTAGCTAACCATGTCTAACTCTGTAATTTTGCATGGAGCGAAGGTGCCTTTCGCTATGCAATTAACTGATTTATTAATAGGAGAGTTGTTTGGCTGCTGGCTGACCCGATGATCTCACAAGGGGCTACAGCTATTTCCCATGCTAATCCTAAACCAGTGTGCTCAGACCAGGGTGGAAAGATGGCAGTACTTTGCCCTTTCCAGTCAGCTGCTCCAAAGGCATCAGGAAGAAGTGGTGGTTGAGTTGCTTTGGGCCCAGTTTGTCTGGACCCAAGCAGAAAAGTCCTTTGATACTGAAAAAACTCTCTATGGACAGATGTTCTTTTGCAGCTCCAGCTGTGCTGCTGGAATAGGCTGCTAGCCCAAACCCTTGATCACTTCTCTTGACTACTAGTGTGACTATAAATTTCTAACATATTTCCAAGGAGAACCAGAGCAACTAAAATATGCTGAGTCGTTTGGTCTTTGCTAACTTTGACTGCCTTAGGATAGAGAGCTCTAACAAGAGCAGCTGCAGCTGTTTTGAGTAGCTGGCAGGCAACAACACAGCTGTATGCAAAGTGCCTCCATCCACATCCTTACCGTCCCTGCGGCTGCAATTAAAGATCTGACGATACAGCCTTGTCTGATTCCAAGTAGTGCCAGCTCAGCATCAGGTGGCCATTGCCCACATCTGCAGTCAGCACCGACCCTTAAGACCTCATCAAAGCTGAGCTGCATTTGCTGCTTTTACTGCACTGTTACAGGATAGAGCAAAGCAAAAGCAAAAGGGGCTTGGGTATCCCAGTGAACTGAGGCTTATGCTGCTCATAACAAGACCAGACTGTCCAACCAGCTTGCTTTGCTCCCTCATCTGCTGCTGGCCACACTTAGAATCTGTGTTTGTGGTTTCTGTCCAGCAATTGCTGAACACAGACAAAGCCTAGAGGAGGACTCTGGTTTTACTTGCTGAAACAACTGAAGATACAGTTACTCATACATGGCCATTCATACTACAAGGTTAAGAGCAGCACTGGTGGGTCGAGAGGCAGCTGTAGGGTGATGTCGGTCATAGATGATGTACTTGACATTTTCACATATGTCAGTAAGCAGAGATTAAACAGGCATAAAACTAAATTACCCATTAAACACTGTGGTCCATACCATGGTTCACAGGACACAATTACTCTGTTTGTACACTTAGGGATTACCTGAATTCCAAACTCTTATACTGTAGTTATCTTATGAATTAGATTTGATTTATGGTAAGCCAGTAAGTGAAAATTAAATTAAAATGTTTTCAGTGTAATTAGCTTTGGCCTTGGATTTTGTGATAGTGGTTGAATTATATAAACAGTGGCTTAGGTTTGTTTAGAATTCTGAATCCCTTTGCCTTCAAGAAATGGCATCTAGTCTGTAATTCACTTCAGCAGGACCCAAGAGAGGGACATAATTTCATCCATACCTGTGATGTAAGTACAGAGTGAACTTAATTTAGTTTGATGGTCAGTAACAGGCTTTGACTAAGTTTATCATGGACTAAGCATAATATTCAGCAATCTTGCAGTCACCTTGTGTGTCTGACTGTGTCTCTATGTTATGTCCAGGGAGTTTGTATTTATATGTTTGGTTGTAATTCCTTCAGCTGAAGAACCACTAGTTCTGCTTCAATACAACATTTAAAAAAAACCCATGTGTTTTCCACACAAAAATTAATTTAATGAAATAGTTGAATACTTGCTACTTGTCATCACGAGTTAGGAAGGAGATTGATGCTCATTTAGCTTGCATAAGATAGACAGAAGCTTTACTGAGGTAAGAGCATTGTGCCCAAGCCAGCGAGGGCTGACTTCTTCAATGGCCTTCAGACAGATGCATGACAGGATTTTTTTTCCAAGCATTTAGGCATTTTGGATTTAAGTATGAGTTTGATGCTTAAAGGTGATTCTAAATATTCTTGTAAGTGCCTAACAGACCTTTGAAATACCAGTCTTTAACCACCACTTTGTAATTTGCTATCTGAAAGTCATTTTCATTGAAATATGGCACCTTCTTATCAAAGATAGTACAAAAGGTTAAAAGATGTGGACCGACTTGCATCTGGTTCTCACTGTAAGGAATAAGTGTCTTTAAATTAGCTAATAGAGTCACAGCTGATCTACAGCAACTGAAAAGAACAAAACATGAAAGGAATCATCTAGAATTGCTGGAGCGATTAAAAGTGTTTACAAAAGATTTCTGGCAGATATAACGGTCCTTAGAAAGAGTTGGTAATTTTTTCATTTAGGGTATCTGGGCAATTAGAAGTTGCCTCTCCATATTTTTTCAGATGGAAGCTTGCTTTGGTGTCTCTTAAATCCCAGATTAGAGTATGAACATCAATGTGAAGATGATGGTATTAGCCATGGTTGACACAGCATTTTTTTCATACTTCTGGAGTGTTATCTTAGTGTGTAATATAATGTAAATAAGATAAACTCAGAATTTTTTTTGGATCTTCAAATAATAAAAGCACAGTGTGTCAGTTTGCCTGTGGCAGTGGAGTACTTACCTTCTCGGCCCGATGCTTGTGTCTTGCTTGCTGTCCCTTTTGTGGTAGCACTGGGTGTTTGGGAGGTCTGGAGTTTGTGGCTGGTGTTGCTGCAGTACAGCCCTTCGTGTTGTCCACTGATTCTAATGGTCTTTCACTGGATCCAGCAGCATCTTATGTGAGATGGAGAAGAGTCACTGAGTTCTGCACATTATGGGGGTGGAATAGGGAGCTATGGCACTTGGATGTGTTAATCATGGGGCATTTTTAATCATTCTCTGAAAAGATTCATCTAGTAGTACTTCTGTAGCCAGGACCTAAATGTATTACACCATGGGGAAATTAAATTGTAAGACCAGTCAATTTAATTCTAATGATCTGTTGAAGTACTTGTGTTGTAAACACCACAGCAAGTGGTGTGCACAGTGCTTTGAAGACATGGGCTTTTAAGTGTTTTAGAGGAAGATGGCTTTATTCCATTCTTCTTGACCAAGGTGTTCAAGAGATGATGATCCAGGTAGTTTGTCTAACTGTGGCACTTCTGCCTCATTCTGACAATATTCACATAGACTGTCAAGGAGTATTATTAGGTCTTCTGGTTATCTGGCAGTAATGCTGGTAAGGAATTAGAGGACATTTTCCAAATGAATATTTCCTAAAGAATATACAAACATAATACAGAAGTTTTTCAAATATAGGGGTCTGCGGGTCCATGTAAGTGGTGTTTTGAATGACTGGCCTGTCACCTGCATCCTCTGGGCTAGGGAAGGAGGCTGGAGTTACAGCCGCTGCTGCTGCTGCTGGAGTTCCTTGCCTTGGGAGGCTGGTGGGGCTGCAGTTGGAGGGCAGAGCTCCTCTACTGACAGATTTCTTGCTGATCTGACAGACGCCTTGACTGGTTTGGAGGAGCGTTGCTGTTTACCTGCAGGTGAATCTTTCCACATCTGCGTAGATAGCTGCCAATTAAATTTTGTGGACTTGTAGGTGAGTCAGTCTGCAGTATGATTTGTGAAAAACAGGATACATTTAAAAAGTTAATTTTCAAGTATTGTGAAAAAAGATTACTCACTAGATGGTAACACTGTTTTTCTTGCCGAGCAGGCTAAGCAGCATGGAGTTAGTGTAACATAAGTTCAAAGCTGTAGTTAAAGGTTTAATTGAATATGTGTAAATGTCTGTGCATTAGCTAAAGATAAAGATCTTACTTAAAAAACTGTGTTGAAGTTACTCAGAAAAGGCTTTAAGCAACAACAGCAAAAAACTGAGCAATGGATGCCTTTATCTGTAATCCTGCAATTAGGCACATGTATCATTGTACCACCAATGAAACATAAGCCAAAAAATACTGATTTGCTATAGCTCTACATTTATTACAATAGCATTAGCTGATTTACCATGGGTTGCTGCATCAAAACTGCTGTAGCCTTCCTGTTTTCAGTGACTCTACAAGGCCACAAAATAATTTAATTGGCAGTTATCTAAGACTATATATGAAGACTCACCTGGAGGTAAACAGCAACACTCTCCCTGGCAGTCAAGGGATCTGTCAGATCAGATACTTCTGAGAAGTTCTGACAAGTTATTTGTGATCTTGTTCTTGTTATGTCCTCTTGCCTTGTATAAAGTTAACATAAGCTTAAAGTCTTAAAGTAATGCATTACTATGGAGAAAAATATGTAATAGTATGTATCTGTATTTGAATATGTATATTTGTGTAAAAACATCTGTCTAAAATCTGTTGAGTATTTATTTTAATAAACTACAGAGATGAAACTGTTGAGAGACCTTAGAGGAGATACCTGACCTTTTTTCTCAAAAACTATGGGGAGTATATGTCTTAATTTCTGTCGATACAGTCTTATTGTCTTGCAGTCCCTTTCTCAAGCCTAGCAGCATTGTTCAAGTGGAGTTTGAAGGTTTTTGTATATTTGTCCAGAATTGCCAAACATCTGTAATCAGCTCTGAGGAGCAGTTTCAACTGCACTGCTGGCTATTTGGCAATCTCAAGCGTGCTTGCTGTGCGTATCCAATCAGAATCCATAGCGCATGCCTGGAAATTCCACATTTCCAGTAAACATTGGATGGAGCTGTGTGTGCATGGTATGCTCTAACAGCCTGAAGTGCTGGACTCACTGAACCCATAGTACTTTGTGACCACTCCAGCTCTGCCAAAAATCCCAGATCTTTCTTTGAACAAAGTTTTCCAAGGCCTTCAGTTTTTCCAAAGACTTAACTTGTACATCTGTGCCTTGGCCATGAAAGAATAGTCTGAAATTTATTCTTTTCCCCCCACACATGCAAAGCATTCATCTGCCAAACTCTCCCATGAGGTTTTCAAATGCCAAGCATTTGTGGACAGTCTTTCCTAGATACGTGTGCGTTGATACATATATGTTTGTATTCCCACTGGAATATAAAATAAGTTATAGTAAAGGTCCCATTCTTAATTGTCTAACTTGTTTGTTTGTTATCAACAGGCAGAAATACTCAGTGTGCTCAGTCACAAGAACATCATTCAGTTCTATGGAGCTGTCATTGAACCTCCAAATTATGGCATAGTTACAGGTAAGGATTTTTGTCTGATCTTTTTCTTGATTCTGTAAAACTCCAATGTTACAAGGTATTTGCTTTACCCAATTTCAGTGTTTTCTCAATTGTTCTGGCCTTGTTTGAATGTTAGAGGGCTTGGCACTATCTGCCTCAATGTAAATGGAAGTGCTGGAGGTGGGAACCAGGCTGGGAGCATGGCTGGAGGCAGGTGGAGCCCAGGGTGCTGCACAAACTCAGCACTCAGCTATTTAAACAGTAGCTTTTCAATCTTATCCTTTTCTAAGAATTGCTTTTCCATTTTGGCATGTCACAGAAGTAGAGGGTTTCATGATATGAAGTTCTGGCAGGTTCTGTGAAAAGGGAAGGCTGAGTCTGCTCAGAGGAAAGCTGCACCATGAATTCTACCTGTATTGAAAATAGGAGAATTTATAGTGGGAAGTTCCCAGCCCTGGGAAGAGCTTGGAATAATCAAGGTTTATAAGACATCATAAGACAACTCCCTCTATTCATTGGAAACGAGGTTTCATTCATTCTGACATTCCTAGAATTATGCAGAGATTGGTTTTTGTGATATTATTTGGAGGTTTTGTTGGTGTTCTCTTTTTTTCTATCACCCCTTTAAGCTTCCTGCCCTTACTTGAGAGTTGGTCCAGATACAGAATTTTCTCCCTTTTCTGTATGAGAAAAACTATGTAAGATAGTTGGAGAAAGTAAACCCAAAGCAAAGAAATCTCCCATCTGCTGAAACAAATGTTTGGAGAGGTAAAACCCTTGAAAGTGTGAATCAGGAGGTATGTTTTGTCATGTCTATAACACTCCAAAGTTTGATGCAAAGAGTAATCTTTGTGTGTGGCACAATCTTAGTACCAGCTTGAATCACCGCCTTTCAGGCTTTTATTGGTTCTCAGATGGTTGTCAGAACTTGTGGAAATTCATTTATTTCTACCTGCCTCTTAGACATCTGGTTATCACAGCAGATGGCAGTGTAAATCTGGTGGGAGCACATCCGAGAGGCAGCGCTGTTCAGAGCACCAGGAGCTTTGCTTGCCAGAGGAGTATAAGCCTAGTGAAGGTCACGGTGTGGCAGCCAGCACTCCAGAGGTCCATGGGGTGGCCACAGTCTGCACCACTCAGACAATGCACTGGTGATGGCATATAGACAGGAACTTGAATTCCTTCTGGATGCAATAAAATTCATATGAAACTAATAAATCAAGTAATGTGATTTTACTATCCTTTTTAATATAAGTGTAATAAGTGTAAACTAGCAAGCAGAATAACAAAGGAGAGGTGTAATCAACGTCCTGGGGTGATGTCTGGATCAGAAGTCCTCAGTTTCATCTCGCAAAAGGTCGGTGTTCGGTGGATATTTGACCTATTTACCAGTCAAGACAAACAGTGGCTAGAGGAATTCATTATGTTATTGAGAATGGGGGCTCTTTAACCACCTGTGAGAAAGAGACTGTGGTGTGTAGTTCAACCACTTTGTTCCTCAGGGAGCTCTGATTACACCCCGGCTAAAGAAAAAAGCTTTTTTTTTTATCAAATGGTGTTGATTCTCCTGCAGCTTCTAATGAGACCAGAGTCCTGTGGATTGGAAGGGAAGCAAGGCTCCATTTCCTCACACCATTTGCAAATGAGAAAATGGCTACTGAGAGAAGAAATGTTAATTGTACTTGAAATATCTTTTAGAGGGGTTTTTACTTCATGACCTTCTGGATGGCCTTAAGTGTTGCAGACTTAATCCTATGTTTAGTCAGAGATCCATTTCTTGTGAGGGAAAATCCCAAACAAAAAGAAATGGCAGAGAAACTAATGTTTCTTCAGCGTGATGGAGATGAGAGCATTCAGCATTCAGCCAAGCATTGGCATGTACTGGGTATTAGCTGCACATAACATCTACTGTGGGATTGTCAAAGAATTTTCTGAGAAAGGCTACATCCTCAGTTAAAACACGTTTTCCTGCTGAGATGTATGTCAGTGTCACAGCTGATCATCAAGCCCGGCAAGCTAACATGGATCACATCATTCGAAATGTCACTGTCTATCTCTGTCAGCAGCAGTCTCAGTGTCTAGCTTTCAGGTGTGGCTTTTGACCACAGCTGCCTCCTCCCGAAAGGTTCTTGGACCTTGTGCTCCCATTGCACAGAACCATATCGTGTATCCCACAGGATGGGTTTAGCCAGGCATTCAGAGTGTTTCTTTCTAAAGCAAATATTTCTTTTCCATTATTGACTGAACATTGTCCTTGAGATATGATTTCCAAATCCATAAGCTCCTAGTAAAAACCTGTGGCACAATAAATATATAGAAGAAATACTAACACTGGAGCTTTGTTGGTTAAAGCTTGCTTGCCTCTGTTCACGCAGAGCGGCAAAGGGCTCGGGGAGCTGAGTTGTCCCTGACCCTGGTGGATCAAATTATGCATTGTAAAGGCATGCAAAGCATGCAGCCAACCTATTCCTGAAGAATCCATTTATAAGATAGATGATGACATCATGGGGGAAAAAAAGCTTCTGTTTTAATTGTGGAAATGTGCGGGTCAGCAGCTTACTCCTCTGTCGGTGACATCAGAAGCAACACGTCTGTCCTTTCAGTGGGAGGTTCTGCAGTGATCCAAAACTAATTTGCCACTTCAGTGTTTACTTTCAAGGGATTTGCTATTTTCTCCCTCTTTCATTTAGCACTGGAATCTTTTCATCTGGCCTACCATGTTCTAGGCTGCAGATTCAGTCTTGTCTCAGAGTTTCCTTCCCAATGCAGCAATCTTCCGGTGGTTTTGATTTCCTTGATGAGGAACAATGTTATTTTTTTATGCATTTAGCCTATCATGTTTCAGTCGATGTAGTCTTAGTGGCAGTGATTTTGTGGCTGTGTTGAAATGATATGAAGATTTTGAGGGTCTTGCAAGTAGGTTCTAAATTCTGCCTGAGGAGCACACTGAATAGCCTTGGGAGAGAGGGCTGAAAGGCTGAAGTTGCTCTCTGCATCCCACTGATTGTTGTGCCACTTGGGCTACATGGGGTGGTATGTGCCTGCTCTGTCTGCAATGGCAAACAGATAGAAGAAAATGTATTGGCCACTTCATTTCATGAACCTCCTGTTGTGTTTTTGCTGAAACAGAAATGAATTCTAAAGAAGCATAAACGTTACTAAATAAATACTAAGCAGGAGAGCTACAGCCTTTACACTGCTGTACATGACCTGCAGCACAAGGAAATCTGTCCTGTGTATCTCAGAGTTAGACTTCTAGTTTCATCTTTCCATTTTTTCACAAAAAAATGATTTGTTTTGCTACTCTCTTCCTCCAAGGAGAAATAGGAGAAGAACATTTTCATTTCCGTTTCTACTTGCAAACCCTTCCTTCCCAACAGAACATTATATCTGCAGTCATTATATATTTAACATGTGGCTTTACTTTAAAAAAAAACCAAAAAACCTCTACTATGGGGCATCACTTTCACACAGTACTGCTTACCAGTGGGGAGTAGCCTTGATTTTTGGAAACAGAAAGATGGGTATCCTACCACCACCCTCATCTGTTAAATGCTCTTCTCATCAACAGCGGCAAATTCACTGTTTGAAAAATTAAGAATTTTAAGTTATACAGAAGTGGTGCTGTGGAGGTTTCAGTTGTCTCCAGTTTCACACCTGAATGTGTGTAGGTGGAACTAGCATGTTATTCCTGCTTTAAATCCCACAGCTCTGGCAGTCAGACTGGATTCCATCTGCCAGACTTGCAAACACCACTGGGCCCCAAAAGCCCTTGTTTGTACCCATGGAATCCTGCTGTGGGATTCGTAGGTGTGGTTAACTTAAGGAAAAGGTCACTTATCCTCAACAAGGAGCATTCAGAACCTTTTACTCTGGAATTCGAACTGCTTTCCCTGAGTTTTGTTGATGCCAGACCTTTCTAATGCCTTTTCAATTTAATATCTGTTGCTGTATATGATTACACTTTTTCATTTGTTTGTTTTTCCTTAGCAGTAGATTATGTCTAATAATACCAGCTGCTGAACCCAAATTCTTTGTCATTAAGCCAGACGTTGACTGCTTTCTGGAACTGGCAGAGTTTCTACTGCATCCTTCAAGTTAGGTGCAATGTTTTGAATTGTCTTGTTTGTTGCTGTTTCTTAACAGAGTATGCTTCTGCTGGCTCACTGTTTGATTACATTAATAGTAACAAAAGTGAAGAGATGGATATGGATCATATCATGACATGGGCAACTGACATAGCTAAAGGTAAGCAAGACAAGTGAGGTATACTATCCTACACAGCCAGCAAAGTGTACAGCTTTCCTTAGGAAGTCAGGAAAACCTTCATAGCCTTTCTGACTCAAATTGCAACAAAACCAATCAACCACATATACATACATAAAAAAGCAAAACCCATTCACTGTGCTTTTTAATATGTTCCTTGTTTAGTATGTATCCAAAATATTCTGAACTGAAAATGGCTTCTATGAGCCAGTTTTATTTCTGGTGTGCCCCTAAGTCCCAAGAGGATAATTTTGCTGATGTAGAGTAATTATGTGGTAAAGTGCATATTACCCTTACATTTGATTTGAATTGGGGCATTTAAGGAAGCTAAGGGCTTATTCTCAGCAAACATACTGAAATTCTTCATATAATAAAGTAGAATAAGCGGTTCCATCCTTTGTATTCTCTGTAACAGACCACACTAGTGTAAACTAATGAACAAATGGTAAATTCATATCCGACTTCCTTGTGTAGACACTACCTTAGAGAAAATAACTATATATGACATTAAAAACCATTAGCATATCCATATAGATGCTTTGAGAGATATATGAGCTTTGCTTAGTGCTTTTTATCCAAAGTAGATTATGGGAAAATTTGCTTCTCCTTCAGCATGTCAATATGGCAGAGGTATGGCAGCGTGTAATGAGGACAATTAATGGGAACCAGGAAACATGACTGCAGATTCATGATCGCCCCACTCAGCCTGTCTAACTAGGTTGTTCCCTTGTTTTGTGTAGGAATGCACTACTTACACATGGAAGCTCCAGTCAAAGTGATCCACAGGGACTTGAAGTCCAGGAATGGTAAAGTAGCAAAACTGTGAAACGCTCTGCATTTACTGTTTACCTTTTAATATAGCATTTAAATCTGTGCCTGAGCTTTGTGAACAAGTAGAACTAATGAACGCTTTGGCTGTTATCAAAGCTGCATTTGTTGAGGCAGAGAGGAGCCTGTTCTGTCCTCCCCATCCTGACTCTGTCTGAGCTTCATTACAGACCCTGTCATCATTTAGAGCACTGTGGAGGGCGTTTTCAAGTTGTGTCTTGCTAGCCATGACTGGACCCATCTCATCAGCTTTGAGACACTGCCCAGGCACTCCTCACTTCTTTTTTCTATTTGGAAAGGTTGAGTACCAGGGAAGGCTGGCGGAGACCAGACACAGTAGACTGGATTAGGCCTATTATTTCTTGTCAGAAAATCTTGTCTTTACTGTGGCCAGTTTTGAGGTTTGACAGATATTCATGCTTTTGAGTAATACATATTCAGTGTGGAGTCTGTACTTAGCAGTTGATGGCCGTTTATGAAATTTGCAGAACATTGTCTTTTAAATGAAACTTGCACTGCTAGTCATGTGATAGGAGAGGCACAGATTTTAATAATGCAGACAGGGAGATAATAGTCAAGAAAAGTCTAGGTTTCACCTCAGTTGTAAGTTTTCTCCTTTTATTAATGAGTTTTCCAGAGAACTTCTTGTTAAGTCTAGCTATATTGGGGAGAACGAAGTTTATCTGTGTTTCTGTCTTTAAACTCAGTAAGGCCTGAAAGGTTCTGCATTTGTTCAGAGGTTTGCAGGGATTCAGCAGATGTTCTCTAAAGCTTCTCAAAGAAACCAGGACAGTTGTGCATGTGTGCACATTCAGGTGCTGGCTCACCGTAGGATCATTTGTCTTGTTAAGAAAGGAGGTATTTTTCTGTGAAAATGTATTGTGTTTATTTTTAGCATTCCTGTGACCTTTTGTTTCTTCTTTTTCAGTTGTAATAGCTGCTGATGGTGTGTTAAAGGTATGAACACATTAATTATTTGTAGAGAGAGTGCTGCTGCTTGACTCAATGTTTTGATGAGGTTGATACTCTAATACCTGTTTAACTTTTCATTTATTCTTGCCAGATCTGTGATTTTGGTGCCTCAAGGTTCCACTCCCATACGACACACATGTCATTAGTGGGCACTTTTCCATGGATGGCTCCAGAAGTTATTCAAAGTCTTCCAGTATCTGAAACATGTGACACATACTCGTACGGAGTGGTGAGTGCCTCTCATTTCACTATAAGTATTGTCAGTTCTCTGGTGTGGCAGAATTTGCGTGATGCAAGAACAACAATTCTAAATAAGAACAACAAAACACTCCACACTTTCTTTTAGGACTGACCTGTAATTTATAATTACATGCTTGAAAATTATAGGAAGAACAGTATCTTGCATGTTTAGTAAGATCTGATTAGATTAGCAGCATGGCAGTGTAGGAAATGCATGCTTTACCACAATTATTAAGCATATGTCCAAAGGCTTTCAGGAGCCACTGAACAACCTGCATCATGAATCTCTGCTTGTGTTTTTCTGTGGAACTGAAGGTTGTCTTGTAATAGGTGTATTACAGGATGAAATGATTAGCATTCCACTTTCCCTGAAATGGAGTCTCACTAATTTAAATTAAAAAGTAAGACACTACTCTATGCTTAATTCTTTAAAAGACCCTGCTATCATTAAACTGTGAGAATAGAAACTATACTTCTTATGGAGGCAGAGAACCCATCTGAAAATAAAGAAAAGCCCAACATTGCTTTGCTGGTTTTCTGAAGGGTGAGCAGTCAGTTATAGTTCACCAGAATGTCAGATTTTCTGGTTCAGTAATGTGAATTACTTCACTCTGTCCACAGCTAAGCTCTAATTTGGTTTTGCTCTGCAATACAAAATAGGTCTAGAAATAGCCGTACTGGTCAGATCGATGGTGTGCCTAGCCCATACCCTTTCTCTGAGAGAGGACAGTGAAGAGTGCTTTAGGGGGAAAAGGAAAGGAAGTGGGGTAGCAGTTTCCATGTATATCTGTGTATTAACCATTTTTGTGTTTGGATTCAACAGTGGGTGGCAGAATGAGGAATTCTTGAGTACCCATCAAGTATTGCTTCTTTTGAGGAACGGGAGTAGAGAGATGTGAGGGAGGCACTGTGTTCTTAAGCTAGCACCTAATGGCGAACATATCTAGGCTGATGTCTCAATGGAGGACAACTTAAACTTTTTGACAGTTGTTTCTAGTGAGAAAAAAATATATGAGAGATGGTGTGGCATCACTTAACAATGAAAGGTTGAAGTTCTACAAGGAGAAAAAGCCTATATTTTCAGATTCAAAATCCTTGCTTGCTTAACTGAACTAGGTCACAAACAGAGAACATAAGCTAACAAATGTAAATGTTAATGTAAACTGTTGCTGGAAGCAATCACATATTATCCACTGAAGGGAAACATTCCAGTTTCAAAACAGAACAAAAATGTTAGAGGAAAAATTCCAAACACAGTCTTATAACTCAAACTGCTCACATAGTTATCCCAGTTTGAATTGACTTTCTGTGTGGGAGAAGGTAAGAAATTATTTAATATCTTATCATGTGAAGTATTTACAGTGCCTTGGGAACAGTATGTCATACATATTATTTTTCCTCATCCAAAAAGTAAGGTTCCTTTGACAGTTCTGTGCTTGGAGGTAAAACTCAACTACCCTCCTTACGAAAACAGTTCAGTTTTACCAGAATATTTTAGCATTGTTATGGGTGTGTAATGCTACTTTAGAGTGTCTAATAATACTTTACCCATATTTTTTAATGTTTTTTTTTCAAGCAGATGTGTTCTACTGGGGAGTAGAAGCTTATGGTTTTGTAAGCACTTAAGAGTGAATTAATCTTTTTATAACTCTAGTCTTGGGACATCATCATTTTCTGAGGAGATACAGGGGTAGAAATGAAGAATGGCAGTGACCAGAATTCTCTATTGCTCAAATTAGTGACATAATGGGGTAATACCAGCAAGAAATGATCTGAATATAACATTGAAGGTTGGAATTTCCCTATAATAAGCATTACGACTATGAGAGAATTAGCTAGGGGACTGAAAACAAAAAATCTGAGAAAGGGTATTTTCATCTCTTCAAATTATTTTCATCTATAAAAACAAAATTTAAAGAATCGCTTTTCAAAGCATAACACTTGCCAGCAGCTTTTGTGCTAGAGAGACAAATCTGCTTTTCTTCAGTTAAAGTCCTCTTAACAAAGAACAGAATCCTTTCAAATGTAAACTAGTAAGATGCTAGGAATAGATATTCCATTTGCAATATTTGTCATCTTCCCCATGGTTTTCTTTAATTTCTTTTCTGCAGTTTTTTTTGTCTGGCTGTCTTTTCTTTCTAAAATCCAGTCTGTGATTTTAAATATTCTGCTAAAGGTGTGTGAGAGCTTTTTTTCCATGAAGTGTCAAAGTCTTTCTGAAACCTTATAGGTCTGAGTTGCTTCTCAACTGAAATGAATTTTCCTCTTTGTGAACAATTGTATACACATTTATGGTTAAGGTTCAGATTAGCTTGTCCTGCTCTTCATGGATGGGTAAGCAGGTCCATGTATTCTCTTTGGGATATATAGTAAATAATTTATAATACTGCCATGAAATGCTAAAGCTAAGTGTTCCAGGAGATTTATTACAACACAAAGAGAGATCTTGCACTTTCCTTCAGCCATGCTGTGATTCTCTTTTCTGATCCATTTCCAAATCTATACTCTAAACAACAGATACCAAGTGTTACAAGTGATCAACCCTGTCACTGACTGGTATGTCATTGTGTGTTGCTCAAAAATTATTCCTTGCATCTCTGCCAGATAAAAAAGTGTATGTGGAATGACAGTGTAATTCTAAAAGCTGTTTTGAAATCATGAAGACATATGCTCAGAATATATTATCCTGGCAGAACTGTTTGTAGTGCACCACAGCGTATGTTTGTGTATCAGTATAAATGTGTTTCATCATAGAAAGCTTATATGATGTAGCTGAATTATTTTATCACTTACAAGAACAAATAAGTAAAACCATTAATTGGCTATTGGTGGCACAGAGACTGCCATTAAATGTAGCAGCTGTTCAAACATTGCTGTAGCTATGAGAACATACGTTATTTATAGAGGGAATGTTGGCCAGCTCCAGGGGTTATCCCTTACTCTTTTTGAAAAGAATTATGCGATCTTTAACTGCAGTTGGATCAATGCAGAGAAAAGTGACCTGATTTTCATGCCTGAGGGCAGTACCTCTATGAGTGCAATGCTAATGCTTGTGCTGTACTTCTGCACACTCTGGCTCCTGACCATTGTCAGTGAACAGTTTCCTACCAAGAGAAAACACTTATTTTTTTCAGTGAAGATGTTCAGAGTGTTTTCTTTTCCTCAGACTACTCATTTGGATGGTTCCCTATCCAAATAGCACTTTGAATCTTTGTTGGCTTTGCCCTGGCCTGGGGATGGGGTGGGGGTGTTGTGAGGTTATTTTTTTCCTTTGGGTTGTTCTCACATAGTTGAGAGGATAAGAATTGAAACACACAGCCGAGCAGACAGAATTAAGTGTGTGAGATTTTTCTGAAGACCACATAATTCTTATTCTTAGCTTATAGGATGAACATTCATACATTTATCTCTCCTTTCTGTTCCTCTGTACGCAAACGTGAACCCAACATCTACAGAGGCCACAGCTTACAAACCACTACATAAATGACCTTCCTTTGTTTCTCATCGTTTCTAGCTTGGCTGTTTTTTCTGTGAGCACCTGCTGTCCATCATCAGAGATGTGATGTGATCAGGAAAGCAGGTGATCCTCACCATTAGAGGTGGGAGGGGAAGTGAACCATGTCAGTCTCAGTTAGATTTTACACCAGAAATGGAAGAAAAATTGATTTCCTTATGACATAAGCTGGGGAGCCAGTTCTGAAGATGAACAGAGTGTAGCTGTCAATGAAGAGGCTGGGGTAAGTCAGGTTAAGGTCCTTGTCTGCTGCTGAATGACCCTGGGGAGAGGAAGAGAGGAAAGAGGCTGCTAGGAATGCAGAAGGTACCCATTTACGGCTTTTTAAAAGACTGGTGATGCAATCATTCACCTTAGCTGATGATTCAGAGTAGCTAGTCCAAGAGATGGCGTTGAAGCTTCTATAAAACTGAACACAGAGACATGTCACTGTTGGAATGAAATGCTTTATCTATACCATTTGCCTGAAAAGGAAAATTGCATCATTGTTAGAATGTTTTCTAAACCTGTGTGAGTAAATACAAGGATTTCTAATATCCCACTTTTGGATCTTTTACTTTCAGTTATTAGTAAAATGAAAGCATTAAGAAATTCTTCATATTGTATCAGGTTGCTGTTTTTCTCTTTGTGTGCAGTCTTGAAGTGTTTTCAGCTAGCACTGTTGGTTTAGGGAGGCAGTGATCTGTACAGACAGTGGAAATAAACACTAAAGGTGTCATGATATAGGAATTCAGTGCAAAATGTTCTGCACAAGCACATGTGCATGAATGAAACAAGACAGCTCTTACAATTTACAGTCTTCTGAAAGAAAGGTAGCACAGCAGTAGTTTTCCAGCTCAAGGCTCTTGAAGACATTTAACATATATTTCATTATGTTCTGTACTTGGAAGATATATTTAGATACTGCTCTGTCTTGTGCAAACTTGAGTTTCTCCTCTGTGGTTTCATGGTACAGTCATACAGATGAGATGGTTCTGCAAGGCTGCTCAACTGCATGTTTGATTTGATCCAGGGTTTAAACTAACTGCTTTGCACACTGCTTTTTTATCTGAAGTACGTGATAGTTGCTAAATTTTTTCCTTCTCTCACAGTTAAATTTCCTTCTCTATCAGCAGAGAGGTGATTATTTGAGTTACTAATTGAGATGCCTTTTTTTTTCTTCTAAAAGGAGTGAACTGAGGCAAACAGGATAGTTGAATTGTCTATGATAGCTTTCCCCATATAGTCCTTATTCTCAGGAAAACTTGACTTGTTTTTCCTAGATACCCTTACCTTTACTAATAAGTCATCTGAGTCAAGCAGAATTACTTGAATAGGTCTATTGTTGGAGTGTACACCATTCATTTAATTAAAGGCCCAACTCTGCTTCAATGCAGGTTTTTTTACTTGACCTCCATCTGCCAATATTGTTGCATTTTCTTTCTAATTGTCTTCAGAGCTGTCCACAATCCATTCAAAATGATGTATCTGGAATAAACCTGGGTACTAACCCAAACAGTGAGGGTACAGAGACTTGCACAAGGATCTTAATGCATTTAGGCAAATCCTGCATAAAAGATGTCCTTTTTCTGTTGTTACGCTTGGTTTATGAGCAGAAGAAAAAGTTTGTAGATATTTGTAACAAGATATACATAGGAAGGTTCTGCTTTAAAAAAAAAAAAGGGGACATATACAAGTGGAGGTACAAAGTGCTATTAATTTGGTTGAATTCCAGTATGTTTTCCCGACGACAGGAAAACAAGTTGGATTCATTGACTTGAAACCTTTTTGTGATGCCAGACTCTTTTTCTACAGAGTAGCTTAGATTTTCGGATACTGTGTTACCAAAACATTAAAAGCATGCAAAAATTAGTAGATCTTTCTATATCTCAGTACAACATGTATATAAAATCTTGAGAAGAACAGAGTCATTTTATATATACTGTATATTGCTTAGTTTAACATGATCACATACTTGGAGATAAACAATTACAGTTTTGATTGCAAAATTATATTTAATATTATCATAGGCATATCATAGGAGCAGAATACCTTTTGGATCATATTCACTAGTTCCAATCATATAGAAATATTTTTAAATGAAAAATTAATGCAAAGCAAAGATATGTCTAGTTGGGGCTGAGAAGGAGAGGAAGAGTTCATTGTCTTCCCAAGTCTCAACTGCCACATGTGAACTTTATAGAGTACAAAGAAAGTAAAAAAACAACCCAGTTTTTCATCTTGGCTTTTCTGTAGAGGAAAAAGCAGAAACATTCAAATTAATTTTGTGAGAAGATCTTGCACACAAACACTGGTCCAAGTACCTGCAAATGGAAACTGGTTGCCTGGTAATTGGATACAGAATAGTGCTGTATCAAGGTTTAATAATGTATTTAAAATACAAAGTACAGAAATAAAAATTCTTTTCTTTTTTTCTCTTCCAGGTTCTCTGGGAGATGCTAACAAGGGAGGTCCCCTTTAAAGGCTTGGAAGGATTACAAGTAGCTTGGCTTGTAGTGGAAAAAAACGAGGTAAGACTACGTTTCTACATTCAGGTACATAGATCAGAAAACAGTATTGGGGTTTTGCAAAAGACTTTTTCATCTTCTTCAAATTGAAAGTAAGTTCACGCGTATGGAAAGATTAGCAGTAGGAGCTAACACAAAGGGTCAAAGTGATGTTATTCCTCATGAATGGACCCTTTACATCTAATTGTTGCAGCTTCACGTCGTGATGCTGTAGATCAAAAATTGTACAAGTACTGTACTAGTTTCTCAGTCTCAATTGTAAAACCTAGGGGTTTGTTCTTAGTGATGAAAGAAGCCATTGCGTCCAAGGTAGGGGAACAGTTTAACTCCATCTCCTGCGTTTAGGACATCTTTTTACTGGCCGGGAGTTGATATATCTGTAAGAGACCTTCAGCTACTTCAACTTAACTCTCCCAGCAGGAGTCACTATAGTACAAGAAACTGCCGCTTAGATGAAAATTTCAAAAATAAAAGAAGAAAAAATAGTTTAAAAAAAAGAGAGAAATTACAGTTTTGCCACCTACGTTCAACACTACATTGAAGATGAGCTCCTCACTGGTATCGGCAAGGCTGTGGCATAGCTGCAAGCCTCCTCATGCAGAGTCTTTCCATTTCAAAAGCACTTCAGTGGTGTAAACACCGTTTGTACAGTGTCCCCAGCCTCGCTTTTCTTCTCCTCACAAATTGAGGCTTTCAGTTAGTTGGACATGTGAGCGTATATCTGAACACATAGTCCCTCGATATCAAAGACAGTAACTACATTTAAAAAACATTTAAAGTTGTGACTGTACCACACACAGACAAGCATGGAAATCCTCCACAAAGATGAAACCTCCTCTATCTAGACACAGCGGAAGCTTGGGAAACTTTACAATGGCGAGGCAGTGGCTGTACAATACAGATTTCTATTATTCTACATAAACTGTTTCTCAAAACGCTTCAGAATTAAAAAGAGGAGTTAGGTTTCCTCCTCTTAGTTTAATTTTTTTTGTTGGTGTTTTTTCCCCCTTTATTTTTTCTTCTCTTTGAGGACTGGATTAATTCCAGTGAACGGCACTGTGATATACCGATTAGTTGGCAATGCGACACTAACAGTGTGAAGATTATGGATGTGGTCTTCTACCACGCTTATCAGAGCAGGGGGCACAAAGACATTCTTTCTCCTGGTTTAGGAAAAGCCTCATACATAATTTTGAAGGAACAACCATAAAGCCTTCCATGAACAGTATTTGTTTCTTGTACCTACTGCATGCAGTTTTACATAATGGGTACAGAGTAGCATTGGGAATGTTAAGAGATGCAGTCACATGCTGAAAGATGACAGGGATACAAGACACATTTCTGTACAGTTTTCCAGAGCAAGGAACTGTGTAAAATACAGTATGAAAAAAATGCAGACATGATTGTTTTGCACATGGCTGAAGAAGCCTAAGGGGTGACATTTTCAGAGCCAGCTCTTTGCCTGCCAGGTACCACTAACCCGTTTGCTACCATCTTCTTTAGAGGGCTGCGAGGGACCTTAGGGGGCACAGTTTGGTTTTTTTCTGGCCATGACTTGGGTAACATATTCAGCATAAGCCCTGTAAAAGTCAGCCTGTGCTACTTTTCTTCTTAGTTTCCTATGCCCCACAGCAAGTGTAAAGGTCAGGTTCTGCTCTCAGTTCAATCTCTTGATATCAATTCGATTGCATGGTTCCAGTCCAGAACAGGATTGAATCACTGTTGAACCAGTTCTTCATTTTTTGCACTGCAAGACTCTTGTTAAAATCAGTGTGGAACTGAGGCCAAAGTGTAATTGCAGAAGGTGAAAAATCCCCTTTGCAAATCCTGAGGCCAACAAATTATGTAGATCCTAATGATTCTGTATGGATCTCTTTTGACTCTCTGCATAATTTCAGTGTTATTTTTATTCTGGTGGAGTTTCTGTATAATTTTTTTAAGCCAGAAAAGAAAAGCATGAGAGTTCAGATTATGCTAGGCATGCTCTCATAATAAATGCCACTGAGAAATATAATCTTTATTATAATATGACACTTTTGAAACCTGCTACCTCTATATTACGTATTACATAGGTGGCATTCTGCACAAGTGAGGCAAGTGGTGACTGCAACTGATTGTCCACCTTCTGGAACAGTGAGAGTTACAGACAATACTGTAGCAAGACTAGCCAGTGTATTTTTAGGCTAATGACTCAATCAGAGATCAAGCACCAGTACAACTTGTTTATGCATTGTATGGATTGCTGTGTATTTCTTGCACAGAAATCTTTGCACCTGAAGTTGCTACGTTATTTTAATAATCAGACCTTTCAGTGCCCTGCCTCAGTATCTCATGCTTCCAGTTCTCATGGTGTTCAAATACTTGTGGAGCAGAATTCTTTAACTCTTAATTTTCGCTGCTATGTCTTGTAAGGTTTTGCAGGTCATGCTGCAGTAATATAATGGTAGAGTTTGACACAACTTGCTCTGTTTTGCTTCTGAAATGGCAATAGTAGGGCAGATCAAAGGGTCTTCCTGGCAGGTTGGTCTAAACAGGACTGTAATACCTGGTTCTCACCTGTTAGAGGACAGGGAAGCCTCTTCCAGCTTGGCCCCTCTTAACATTTGGGCTCACTTTCACTGAAGAACTGTTTTTTTAGTCTACATTTTTTTGTTATTTATTTAATATGAAACATCTGAAGTCAGCAAACTGCGTTAGTGAGAGCAGAAGGATCTACTTCGGTGTGTAGTACTGTTGGAAGCACTTGCTGTCAGCTGGAGAGGCTTCAGTATCTGTGTGCATGTATATGAGAAAGGATTTGCTTTTACGCTTTCCAGTTGGAGACAGACTCTTAATGTAAAAATCTTCTAAGACTGGCTGAGTGAATCTTTTCATGGTTTAAAACTCTCAGCAAATGAAACCAAACAAGCTTCAAACTAATTCTCTGTAGTCAGTGGTTCTGGCTATAACCAGCAACTTCATGTCTTCAGTCATTAGGAAATATTTATGAGTTCACTGTGCTCCGTGAGTGCTTTCTGAGATCTGCATGTCCTCATTAATCCTTCTGACCACAGACTCATGAAACGTCTCTTGAGTCATGTAGAGCTTCACCTAACTCTTTTTAACTCACTTAATGTAATCTATATTTCAGGCATTTGTGTGTCAAAAGTGATTATAGTATTGTACAGCTAGATCATCTGTGTGGGAGAAAGGAATTAAGGCAGGCTGTACATTATGCCTATCTTGACAAGTATCTTAAAATACCGTGCAGTAACCTCTACAAACTATTAGTTTTAGTATGGTTTTTAGTTTATGGTTGTGTTTTTTGCTTCTTCCTTGAGCTTTCTTAAGGAGCTCCATTTGTGTATTTGTTACATTCCTTTCTTATAGGTCTGTTAAAAATTAATCGTACATCTTGCTGGTGTTAGTAATTTTGATTTGTCTCTCTAATATGTCAACCCTCATTTTTTATATTCTATTTAAAAGAAAGAGTATGTTTTATTTCTTTCAATTGCTATTATAGAAAATCTATTAGTAACAGCTTAAAGGGAGATGCTTCTAGTAACTGGTACATTCTCTTTCCATTAGAGATTAACCATTCCAAGCAGTTGTCCCAGAAGTTTTGCAGAACTGATGCACCAATGTTGGGATGCTGATTCAAAGGTAATTTAATGTGTGTTTGATTTCTACACCACCACCCCAGCCTTGTTTTGCAAAGTGCATTAGCATTTCCTTGGGGGACAAGTCTGAACTGACACCATTGTTGTGTGCTAAAACACACTTCTTCCCAAAGATAGCCAGGGCTGTCTTTGTTTTTTAATAGGTTTATATATTTATACCTAAATCTCTCTCTCTTTCTTTTTAATCAAGAGCTACTATGGTACTAACCTACCTGTCTACTAAAGACAATGACAGGAAATATGGTAAGATGGGAAGAATGTAGCCATTTTGGAGCAAGTGGAAAAACTGCAGGTTTTATATTTTCTTTCAATAGTTAGTATTTAATTTTTCTTGGATGTATGCAAGCATCCAATTTTGATGCCCTCCTTGTGTTGAAAACACAAGGATAAGTAAAGAATAAGTTAATCCATAAAACATGGTTAGAAACAGCAGCAACACATTCTAAACTGACATTAAATCTTCCTAATCTGTTCCCTTAGGACTTGAATGATGAGCTTTATAATGACTATACTGTAATAATATGATAATAGCAGCACTGTTTAACCATGAAAACAGAATAAAAAGTTAAAGAGCCAAACCATTGTCACTATTAATCTGCTGCTACAAGGAAAGAATTAAATAGAGTATTTAGACAGTAAAAGCTTTTGTGGATTATAGGAGTTACCTTCTTTAAATGGATTCTGCTACCATCCTGCTGTACATAAAACTGGCTGGAAAGAGCCTGTGGGCATACTAGTTTTATTATCAAGGATTAACATCCATTTTCTTTGCCTGTGAAGATATTTGAGACAGGGAGGGATAGTTAAGCAAAGGAAATTATGCTCTTTTTCTCAAATCAAGGCACCAGGAAGAATTTTGTTTCTTTAGGCTCAGAAGAAAGTTAGCTACTCCTTCAGAGAGACCAAGATTAATTCCAAGACCAATTATAGCCATTTAGGTGCTCTAAGCTAGAACTTACCACCAGAGAGTAGTCATAGAAGAATAATATGAGAAAGGAAATATCCCTTCTTAGTCTCTCTTTTTTAAGCAAGGAGTTGCTTTCCTACAGAATAGATCTGGAAGACTGAGATCCATCAACATGTAGTTTCTATGTGAACAGACATTTAATTGCCATTCCCTTAATAATTCCTTGTATCCTCCCCACAGAAGAGGGGAAGAAAAATGCTTTGAGTTTTTTAATCTACAAGTAGGCTGTTTAAGTTCTAGGTCAGTAATTACTGAGGAGCACTTTCAGTGACACCTACTTATTTTAATAACTGCTCCCAAATGTCAGCATCACTACCAAAGGTCTCAGAAGAGGAATTACTGGGGCTTCTTTTCTGTAATTGTAGCACATACTAGATCAGCTCACTCTCTGCCTTGCTTTAGCCACATCCATAAGTGTCCAGGAGTGTTGCTGTTTCTCAAGGAGAGGGAGGTATCTGCATGTTGTAAAAGAAGGATGCTTAACCATCAGGCTGAGTTCTGTCTGACTGAGTAATTCACCTGGGTGTGGGCTCCTGGGAACATTGTCCCCAGAGGTGTCACTGATGCGTGCCAACAGTGAATCTCATGTGAGATGGATTTTTTCTGACAGTCTGCTCTTTGCTATTTTTTTTCATTCAGCTCTTCTTCTGTTAGGCAATTATAAATACTTTGTTCACATGACGGAAAAGGAGTAATCTCTGGTCACAATTTGGGCATGTGACTGACTTATTCAGTCACGTGTTGAGAAAGGATCACTACTTACGGCTCTCAAAATGCTTTGATAAAAGGCTGTGTGGCCTTCATGAGCCAAAAGATGGAGCACGCTCCTCTGAAATAGTGCTCTGTGTAACGTTCCCTTTTTGCCAGGATTAGCTTTAGAAAATCAGATCATTGATGCATGAAGAAGCTACTGAAGGTCAGGCAGGGGTGAGCTTGAGGATGTCAGCTGCTCAAAAGCAGTTGCTAAGGTGCATACTTTTAGTTCACAGAAAGCATGAGGTAACTTTTGGTGTCTTAACCCTGAGAAAAGAGAGATGTGTATTTGTTGTGGGGCTAAGGAGTACACTTGGAGAGCTGCTGCAAAGCAGCTGGAGTGTCAGACACTGCTCACACCGTAACTTCTTCATGGGAACAGAGTTGCTTTGAATTCTTACCAATTTCATCATACATGGAGAAAATATCTATAGTGCATTGCTCCATGTGATATTTGGAATGGTAGTCTTTACACAGTTTAAACTGCTCGTTGAAATAAACAGTTCACATGTTAAAATTTCTAAACAAGTTGCTTTTCCTTGGGTACTAGAGTGTAGAAACAAGATTGCTCATCGCTGGTACCTTTGTGTACTGGGGCTATTGGCTTTTGAAACACAGCTGAATGATTCTTTCTCATTTGATCTGTTCCTTCAGTTTATCCTCACATCAAAGATGTTTATAAATTACTGAGTATTTTAATGGAAATCAGAAAATAATGAAAACTTTAACCAGAATCATTTCCACAGGGGTATATATTTTAAAGATTTTAGTATGAGGCATCACAGATATAAAGGGAAACAGTTTTCAAAAGCGACTCATGCCTTGATATTTTAAGAATCTCCTATAAGGACTTTCTAGAAAGTACTAAGCAGAAAATAAGACTTCTTTTTTTTTAAAGTTTCTCAGCTTGGGCTCCCAATTTCACAAATCACTCCTTGTCAGTTTTAACCACTCACCACTTAGAGTGCCTTTAATTAAATCTGAAATTATCCTTTCCTAGGGGCAAGAAACCAATGAAACCTACATGGCAGTGTAGGCTTGTGTCTTCCTGTCAGCTTTGTCTCCACAGAAAGCTGGTACCTGTAAATCTGGCAGCTACAAAGCTGGCAGGGTAGTTGCTGGCTGTTCACAGAAATTGCACAGCCCAAGATGTACAAACTTTGACAGTACTGTGTGACTCTGCCGTTGTTCCAGCTCTCATTGCACGGCTCAGCAGCTCCTTTGCCTGTAGCGTAAGACCCACCAAATGTGTGTTGCTGCTCCTCCCAAATCAGTTGGTTGGTCCTTTTGCTCACCCTCAGGAAAAGCCTTGTTCTCTGTAATGATCTCCACTCCAGTTACTGCAGTTACTCCAGACAGGCCTCACCGTAGTGCTGACTGTGCTCACTTAGTGTCAGCCCTGCCCTATACTTCCCAGTATACCCCCAAGAAAAAAGGAGTAAGCAAAACTCATGAAAGTGTTTTGTAAAATAATCCTGAATAAGCCATAAAATATTGTGAGTAATGCAGCACGGGGATGTTTGCCCTTGGTCTTTTCCTGAAAATAGAATTATTTTAGTACAGGCACATTATGTACCTGCCAGTCTGTTGAACAGTGCGTAGCAGTAGCAGTACCCCTGATGTATTGGTGGGGAGCCACAATCTCCTCCTGCAGCCTGGCAGCTTCCTCACTTTTTGGGAGGCTCTTGAATCACCTCAACAGTTTGCAGCCACTGATGTGGTTACAAGAGGTGCAGCTGTAGCAACAAGAAGGGTGTGAGGACAGTTGGAAGATTCTTCTGCTGCAGAGCTGCACTGGAGTTGTTGTCCTTGTTGGTGCCAGGGACAGATTTTGTACTCTGTACCCCCAGCACCGCACACTCCGTGCCTGGGGAGATTTGGACTCTTGCAGGGTGTGTTCAGAGGATCTGCTCAGCTGTGTTGGGTCCAGCAGCATTACGCATGTGGAAGGGAGGACTGCTGCTTCCCCCAGTACCCTGTAAAGGCAGGGTCACCCTGCTGGGTTTCCATGGAAGGGACTATGTCAACAAGTGCTGGTGAACAGGCGCCTGTTGCCACGCATGCCCAGGTTGCTGCTCCATGGATGCTGGGCTGGGGGCCAAATTGCATAAGCACATGAGTGGCTGGGGCAAGTGTCTGTTGCAAAGAAAATCTGTGTAGCTCATCCAACTGCCCGTTGCCTGAAATCATGGAGATGGACCAAAAAATGACAGACAAAGCCTCCAGTTACAGCCAAATAGCGCAGCATTACAGTATAAGAGAGCTTGTCTTTTTTTTTGTTACACATTTGACACTTTTTCATGCTGTTTGACATTTAAAATAAAGAAATTGTCTTTCTTTCATAATGTGGAAATCACTTGGATCTTCCTGAGAGAGACACCTCAGCATTGTTCCTAATTGTTTTTGTGCTCCTAAATTAAAATGCACGTTTTAATTGCGGCATCTGTAATTTTAGCAGAAATGGTATAATTAAAGGCACGATAGAGAAAGAATGTGCATCATCCCCTTATTATGTATCTACATTTTGTTTCAACCTTTTGTCTCAACCTTGTCTGGGGTCTGTCAAACAGACTAACAGAGTCAGCGCTCTTTCAAGAAACACATTTATCTCTGGCTTTTTTGGTTATTATCCTACTTCATAGCTTCCCTTTGGGACTAAGGGGAAAGTAGAAAATACAGAAAAGTTATAACTGCTCTTTGTGACTAGTGAGCACAGTGGGTGCTGGATGGAGAGCCCTGAACAGAAAGTTCAGTATATAAGCCCAGGATAGAAGAGCACAGACACCACTGACATGAGCTTTGATGCCAGGTGAGGCATCCTTACCTAGCCTCAATCTTCACTTCTTCCCCAGCTGCTTTGAGGTAGCTAAGTGAGAGGTTTTTCTGAAAAGTCTCTCCTCTGCCAGAGGGGAACTGCAGCCAGAAACCCATTTTTGCTGGGGCAGCTAAATAGCTTGTTCACATACTGAAGAGCTTGGACTAATACCTGTAAAAGGCCGTCTTTCTAATTACCAGTTGCTGATGGGTCCAGCCTACTGTATTTGGCATTTTCCTTCTTAGTTTGAGAAAAACTTTATACTTCAGAATTAAGAATCTAGATGATTGTGGATGATACTGATGTTGTTTAAAGCTCTTTTACTGGTAGACATGGGAGACTAAGCTAAGGCTTGAGTCCTGCTGTGACTATAGGATTCTTCCCAAACTGACCTTTTCTTCAGTGGCAAGAACAGAAAAACCTATACAAACTTACAGTCCCCTTGTAGGATGCTGTGTTCAGGAAGGAGCTTGCTAGTTTTTTGCTTGTGGTTTTCCAGTTGAAAAATTCCTGCAGATAATTTTAGTAGTTGTACCTGAATGCAAATGTTTTGTTTTGATTTTCCTTTGTCTTCAGAAAAGGCCATCGTTCAAGCAGATCATTTCAATCCTGGAATCTATGTCAAATGACAGCAACCTTCCAGACCAGTGTAACTCATTCCTGCATAACAAGGCCGAGTGGAGGTAGGTTTCCTTCCTCCCAAGATGAAACGGTGTGGTTTTACGTTGAAATGAGTGTTCTTTTCAGAAAGACATCAGACTCTGATGATGTATTGGTAGCAAATATGTGTGCTTGAGGTATTTTTAGAAAGTAACTTACCTTGTTTTTCAGGAATGCCCAGAATGTTGCGAAGCTTGTATTAGGAGCCAATGCACTTAGCTGTACCCTGTATTTATTATTACACTGGTTTAGGTATCATGATATTTACGGTTTTGTGATTCACATCTTAAAACCAATTATGAGTTTTCAGTCAATAGTGTAGGGGCAAAAGATGTCAGATATGTGAATGTTTGCTGCAATTTTCATAGAAAGCATATAGGCAATGTTAATATTAAAACCAAAGAAAGATAAAGGGAATAAAAAGCCCCTTTCAAGTCAAGCCTGTACTTGTCCTCACTTGTATGTGTTCTACCATTTTTTATGCATTCTCTCCTTTGTATTGACTGTGTGTCCTTACATCCAGCATATGCCGGGGCCAGCCCTGTTTTTGGAGCACCCCAGCATTGCTTGAGCATATGATTTTAGCTGTTGCTGATTGCAATTGTTATGAATAAGTGATTATAAATGGAGATGAGATTTGAGAAAATTTTATTACATGGCAGTTTTACAGTTAAACTTCCAGCCTCTTTTTCGGTCTGTGCCAAAACCTCGAAAACCTATCCCCGAAGCTTATTTGTGGGTGAGAAAGCTTGCTGCTTCCCAGTACAGCCTTCTGTTTAGGAAGGAAACTTGAAAGCAGATCTGCATAGGCAGAGGATTTTTGCAGATGATCGTGCCTCAGTCTATATTAAGAAGCGCTGGCCCTGCACCAAACAGGCAGGGAGCAGAAACACTGAAAGATTCCCAGCCCGCCGGCACTGCAGAAACCGGGACTGCGGGGAGGATGGGAAGGGCACATGGAGACAGGGCTTGTGTCAGGCCCGGCATCCCACGTTTCCTCCGCTGCCTTCCAAGGAAAGTAAAGACGTAGGGTTTAGTGGGGCGAGTGGAAAAACTGAGCTGGCGATGGGGCGCCCCGGGTCACATGGCGGGGTATAAATAGCGCGGGCCGGGGCCGGTCCTGCCCTGACTCAGCAGCGCCGGCGGCGGCACCGCGACATCTGCTGGCGGCAGCGCCGCGCTGCGCCGGACCCTGCCCCGCGCTCCCCT
>VWZF01005472.1:379270-425461 GCA_013396755.1 Sclerurus mexicanus | reverse complement strand
CCGCTCTGCCCCTTTCCCTGCCCCTCTCCCTGCCCTGCACTCATCCCCTCTCCCTGCCCCTCCGCCCGCGCTGCGACACTGCCCCTGGAGCTGGCTCCTCCGCAGCCCTGGGGGGCAGTGTTCAGAGTGCCCCCTTACCAATACCCGGCTCTCCAGGGTTTGCCAATGATTTTACCCATGTTGGTGCTTTTACAGCATTACCACTATGCCCTCTTTCCCCCAAACTCATGTTCCAAGGCTTGGGGAAATGTCGAGTATTTAAAATACAAAAACTTATTTCATGGCCACTGTTGTTTACGCAGACTGAGCATCATATTGTGGTTTTGATAGCAGACAGAATACAAGGATGGTTGGAAGAAATATATCCCCCAGTGAGGGGTTACTTATACACCCCTATACAGTAAAACTATTTACTTAAAAGATGAGCAAATACCTTTAGGGAAAACAAATAACTACTTAAATCTTGCCAGTATAGCAGAATAAAAGCTGACATTTGGTAACAAACTTCTATTCTTTCACTTAATCAGTTTATTTCTCAAAGTGTGACTCAGGTAGCCCAAGTTCTTATTGCAAATTTTATTTTTATGCACCTACATTGCTCACATGAGAAATGTATGAAAAGGTGTTAGAGAAAGGCCATGTAGAAACAAAATGCTCTTTGGCCCTATCAAGTAACAGAAGAACTTAACGTGGAGACTTGTGTTAAAGATAAATTTGGCATTTTTTTCTGGAAGAATAAACGACTTGGGCACACAGAAATACAAGAGAGAAAATACAAATTCCTGATGGGACATGATTTTCCTGAAAATAAAGATGATTTCTAAATTAAACCGAAATGAAAACACAAGTTGTGTGGTGACTTGTTTGAAAGCTTGTTGGGACCGGTGTTCTCCCACCCAAGTTCTGGTAGTGGCTGCCTTCCCTGATGTGAAAGCCGTGTCTCCATGGAGGCATTCATGAATGTTAAGTCAAATTAACAGAAAGTATGCAAAAAATATGACACCTGAAGTAGATGAAAGATGCATAAAGTGATCCCAAAGGATAAACTAAAACCAGATAAAGACTTTCTAAAAACAGTTGCACCAAAGTTAACATGTTTTAACTTCTGCACTGAAAAATCTTTGCTTTTGCTCATTACTTCTTTTTGTCTTTCATGTTTTTTTGTCCCATAGTGATTTGCAAAGGGATAGTAGAACCAGCAGTAGGGAAAGAGCAAGATGTGGAATGAGATAGGGAATTTTAATGAAGCCTGGTTATCAGAACACTGGAGAAGGGTGGGCTTGGGAAAAGCAAAGGTTATGCTTGTTCCTTTGAGGGACCTCTGAATTAGTGATCCAGATAGAGCACTTTCACAAGGATACTACACTTACCAAAGCAAATCAAAGCTCAGACAAGCTGGATTACATTTTTTCCCACTCTTAAAGAAAGGCAAGCTGAGATTCTTTCTGTATAGACATGCAAAAACTGTATCTAACAGCAAATAACTGGAATCTTCAGTATCTCTGACTGACTGGTGTGAAAACTGAGAGTGGGCTGAGTCTATACGTGACATAAATAACACTTTGACCTATCTATAATGCAGTCTTATTTGCAACATTCCCTGGTCCTGATGTTTATATTATTAATACATTTTAATCTGCTTGTTCTGTAATTTCCTTAAAATAGTTTAGTATCTTATTTCCTTACTGTTCTGCACATTTTTATTATTTAGTTAAATAGGGACACTGTCTTACGCCTGAGTTGCATAGGTCTGCTGTATGTTTAAGTTCATATTCTATGATCTTTTTGGAGCTCTTTCTCAAGTCACTTTTATTACAGTAGGAAAAAATTACTGTTGAAGTAATGATGTTCCAATTCAGTGAGAGATCACATTTGTCTGCAGTTAGTCATATATACTAACTGCATTTCTCCTTCCATCCTCTCCCCACGAGTGGCTGTTCTAATGATTAAAATAGTCTATTAGTGATACTTATATTAGTGTATCAGTAGCAATTCGAGACACATAAACAAATGCCATTGTTTTTAGTCTGTGAATGTTTATCATTATGGTTTCTAGTAATACAGTATGCATTCTTCAATGTCACAGAATGAGATTATTCTAGAAAAGCCAGTAAACTTAGAGTGCAGAACTACAGAAGCAAACAAGTCCTCGTGCCCTACCATGTATAATGTTTCAAGCTGCTTCATTTATGGAGTAAGACTCATTAACTGGGCAATGTACGGTAGCCTTCTCTTTAATTATACAGTTTCATTATACAGTGGAATTATTTTTCAGAATGCAACTGTTTTTGCAGACTGACCTTTTATTGTAAGAGAAGTTTCTGTCTAATGAAGAGAGGTAATTACAGCACAAAATAGACTTTTGACACATAGAAAACTGTTGTTATCAAGACTTCCCTAGTGCAGAACATTATTTTAAAAGAGAATGTAATTTACATATTTTAAAAATTATAGAGTTGCACGTAAGTAGCAGTGATGATGAGGGACAAACTAAGAAAAGCTGCACTTGAAACTGCCCCCAAAATACTCTGTAGTTCCCAGAGTAGATTGCATAGTATATGTTGCACCTGACAGAAAGGGTTTATGATAGGGAAATGAATGTTTGGAGCAGTGTCACTTTCTGACCTTCTGTCCAGTGCTTTTTGGTTTTATTCCCTTATTGTCTCTTCATTAGGGCATGTCACCACTTTCTACCCAGCACAGAGATCAGTCTTGACCTTTGCATGCCTAAATATTATAGAGAATTTTGCTTGAAATCTGCAGCATAATTAAGAGGGGCATTTGTTCTGACCACCACATCGAACAGCTCACTCAGCAGGACTCAAGTGTGATAAATGCCTTTGCCCTCAGGTGGCTGATTTTTGCAGGAGCATTAAGCCTGGTGGTAGAGTTTGCAGTAGGCTTTGCTGGTTATTCCAGTTCTGAATCCTTTTACTGGTATTTTGTGAGCATTACTCTCTGACAGAGATGTCTTATTAAAATGAGAAATCTATAAGATTTGGAATATTTATATTATTTCATTTGCTTAAGTAGACAATTTGGGTTTGCTATTTCCTGCATTGAGAGCCTGAACTCTTTTAGGTTGATAGTGGTGAAGGGCTTAATCATTCCTTGCTAGGACAGAAGATTTACAGGAAGAAACAATTCTTTTTCCCTATTCCCCATATAGAAATGACAGCCAGCTCTGTTAGTCCTTTTATTTTCTTTTTGAAAACATCAGAATTAGCATCTTTCGTATGCAGTGTGTTTACACAGAAAAAATAATGTGAAAGTTTGAGCAGAATATTTGGTCTTGCAGAGTCCCAATAGCTATCTTCAGAGCTCTCTTTAGGATCTCTGTCTCCTCAGGAGCTTGCTTGACTCTTCCTGCAACTGTTCCCGAACAATAGTTGAAACAACAGTCAGGACACAGGTGGCAAGCAGTGCCCAGTCTCCCAAACAGGCACAGAAGTGGTTTGTTAAATGCAAATACAAAGTCTGATACAAATTGGAGGTTTTTCTTTGGTTATCCCATGAGCAAAACGTGTCTGAATGTGGTGACAAAATTGCTTTTCACCTTCTAGTACACACTTGTGTATTTGTAGTGCAAACCTTGCTAAACTGTCTTCCAAGAGCCATTCAGTTCATGCGTTTAAAAGATATTGTCCATCAGAAAGTATGCCAAAAGAAACCACTTTGTTAAGGGAAGTACATGCAGTGAAAGCAAAGAAAGATGGTATCTGAAGCTTCTTAGAGTACTGCCTTCATTTCCTGCCTTTCATATTTTTCATACCTTTGCATGTGTGGTACGTGGAGAAAAGGAAACCCTTTTTACAACTGTTCTAACTTGAGAAGCTTGTGTTAGTAACCATTTGCAGGGCTGGGTTGTACCACAGTTTGTATTCTTGCTCTTACATCTTCCCCTAAATAAACGGGAAGTGGGAAAAACACCCCAGAACTGCTTCTGTGTGTTTTGAGTACAAGTCCAAATAGTATTTATAGCCAAGTTATAAGCCCAGGAAAAGGGACTTCTTGGACATATTGTGTTGCTAAGGACTGTCCTATTACCAGTTCTTAATGCTGTTTCTTTATGGATAAGATCATGTTTCATGATGTTGAGGGGAAAGAAGGCATTTTCATTTTTAAAATGTTGTTACATGGCATTTTACTCTTTTAAATGTTTTTTTTCTTCAAGTTGAAGGTATTATGGTTGTTCTCAAGTATAAACATTGCCATTTGTTCTTAAAGCTCTGGAAGACTTTGCATTTGGTAATTAAATGAACTGCTTGAGTTAGTATTGTGCTTTTCACCCTTTCACGTTTAATTAACATTCAAGTGGGAATTATGAACAATTTATATCTGTCAGGAAAAGACAAGACGTAACAAATTGTCTCTGTGCAGATGTGAAATTGAGGCAACCTTAGAGAGACTAAAGAAACTGGAGCGTGATCTGAGCTTTAAAGAGCAGGAACTAAAGGAACGGGAGCGACGTTTGAGGATGTGGGAGCAGAAGTTAACTGAACAATCAAATACTCCTGTAAGTAGACAATAATTCAACCTTTCATCTTGTGTCAGAAAGTATTTGGAACTTTGTCTATGTAAATCTCAAAACACACCAAGGAAGTAGTCCTCTTCTTATCTGTAGTTGGTCCTTTGGGCCAATTTCAGTCTATTTTATTACATCACTCCAGATAATAGTATTTAAAAAATTCATCTAATACATTGTATACCAGATATTACTGATAGTTCATATTGTGACATGGACACTTTAAGTAGTGTCCTATTGATTCGTTTAGAGTTCTCAGCTTTAAAAATTGTTTGCATTCAGTAAATTCTTTTTTCAACTGGAAAGTTGTTGACTTTAATGCATGCAGGATTTGGTCTTAAATCATTTGTATCTTAGAGAAGGTATCTTAGGAAACCTACGTAGGTTTTTCTTTTAATTCTGTTCTTTTTCTTGGAGAAAAAGCAAATTTCCATTCTGTGAAAAAGGAGGTCAAAGTTTGAAGTGTTAATTTAAGGTTGTGCTCATAATTATAGTTAGCATAGCTTTCACTGGCCAGTTACGAGCTGTTAGAATTGTTACTTTTCTATTAATAAATTGAACAAAAAAATCTTTCTTGCATTATCTTGAATTTCTTAACAAAATGTGATACTCCTCAACCACTGATTGGCAGAGGGAGGACCACAGGGTTAGTGCGTGGCGAGACATATTACAACAGAGTTTTTTTTAAAAAATACTGTGATATCTACTTGTTTTTAAGGCACTAGCCAAAATAAATACCAAATTGAGATTGCAGTAGCATATGATTTTAGTTATGCAGTTTTACCCTGCTTATAACCTTGATTCCAGCCAGATCCATTTACATATGACTTGTTTTCAAGGCATAGCTTATTGCTGTTTTTGAATGAAGTTGCATTTATGTTCCAGCTCTGAACATACAGTAATGAAATCATGAAGGATGAATGTTTTCCCATGTGCAGATACTGTATGTTCGCAGTGGATACCTATATGCCTGCTTTAACGCTTGCGAGCTTCCAGTAACTGAGCTGTGGGCCATCCTCTATTCTGAGCACAGCATGAGACACAGCCTTAATGAGCAAACCTTTTCACCAGCAAGGCCCTAGGGTTTTTTTATGCTGTACTTGCTTATGACTTGTACTTTTCACTTAGAGCTAGCATTGCTGGAAGAATAAAGCATTGTGCTAAGGCCTATTGTGCTAAGCGTGAACTATCTTTCTGCATAACATTAACCCAACTCTCCTATTGCATTTAAATGCAATTTCTTCTAATAGAGAAATATAGGTTTGTTTTTTCCATAGATCTTAAGTGAACTGTAACACAGAGTGGCTTTAAAGAAAGCCCTTTTGTTGGAAAAAAATTGACATACTGGCAAAAATATTTGTTGGGAAAAAATTGACATACTGGCAAAAAAATGGCTTGTTCAAGCAGGATTGTTGCAAATGAAGTTCTGCAAAGCAGTGGTTACACATACAACTGTATTTCAAAGTCATAGATGTAAATCATTTGCAGAATGTCCCTGGGCATTCTGTTTTACAAACTCTAATCCTTGGGAGTCAAGCATCTGTCTACCTCCACTGGTAGTGTCTGCTCAGCAGTATCGAATTTGGGGGCTGCAATGGGGAGCTGCAGTGCTCAATTTTAAACTACCTTGACTGTTAAAACAGTAGTAAAGATATGGTAACCAGAGCTACGACACGGCTTAGGGTGCCCACCAGGTGTAAACCTGGTTCTTAACCAACACTAGGCCTTGTTGTGTCCTAGCTGGTACTCTTGTCCCTGCCCTACATTCTGCGGTCACCTCTTTGGTTTGCTCTGCAGCAAAGACCAGAGGCCAGCAGTGGTGTGCAGGAGGAGAAACTCAAACCAAGTGAAAGGAGAACAGTGGAGCTGTCTCTGCCACTTGAGTCTCCACTGTTGTAGGGTTGGTAGAAGCTTCATCCTGCATGGTAGGTAACTATGAGTGGCAGGCTGCTCCTGCTCTAAAGAATTAAGTACAGCTTTACACACATCAGCATGAGAGAAGGATGAGGCCAACATTTAGAAAGACTTCTGTGAAGGTAGTTTTTCTCCTCATTCTTTTTTTGTCCCTATTTCTACTCTATCTTACACAACAGACACCTTTGAGTTTTATCTCTGCAAATTCCTTTGTGCAGATCTCTAAGACCCTCTAGCACAAGGGAATCTGGAGCCTTTTTGAGGAGTAAAATGTATCCATAGTGGCAGTGAAATGGGAGACTTCTTTTGAAAGAGGACCTGACTTTAACAAGAGAGTGTATCCTAAGCTGAACCTCTTATTTAGAGGAAGTCAGTGAGCAAGACGTGAAATCGAGATACTCACCTGTGGTGCCCTGTACCTGCAGGTGGTCATTTAAAACCAGTGGAATTTACAGAGATTGGTGGATCCCAGCCATCTCTAAATGTCTCTTCATGATAGTCATCATATGCAATGTGACACCATAGACATGTCCTGTTCCAAAGAGCTCTGTAAGTTCCCAGCTAACGAGATGGCAAAATATGGAGGGAGTGATTATATAAGTTGCAAAATGAGCCACAGTTATGGCCGTTCACAATTTACCCACTGTCAGGCATTGAACAGTCAATGACCCAGAAATGCGTTTTAGTGGAAAGCTGATTTGCAGCTTTGTTGATTTTTATCGGGAATTCTTCCCATATGTCAGGGGATGCTCCTCTATGGATCTGAAGTGACTATAACTACCTGGCAATGAATCATGTGTGCTGTGGCTAGAGCTTGTTTTTAAAACATTCCTTCTTTTTATCCGTAGGAGTTTTCAGTATCCTTGATCCCACTAGTGCTCTGGTGATGGTGTAATTGGGGTTTTTTTGTACAGCCAGGTGTACTGAAGCTTAGCTGCTGGTTCTTTCATCACTTGGCCATAGGATGCATGAAGAGTATTTAGGGCACTCCATCTCCCTAACTTCTTGGCTTTATTCTTGTTTCTTAAACCCTGATTGCTAACTTTTGTTAATCATGACACAAATAGAAAGTCTTTATAAGGAGGGGAAACTCGAGAGGAACAAAAGGCAGATATTGTCTTTTATTTATGATAAACAGTTAATCAGTAGAATAAGTGGATTTACCAAGAAATGGGAACTCTTTAAGCAGCCTGGTCATGAAGCCTCTGGTGTTCCAGACCAGGGCATCACCAGTTACCCCTGTAACCTGTTGTGACCAACTGCCACTGACTCTTCAGTCAGTTTTCTGATTAGGTTAAAAAAAGTGAAGAAACATGAATTTTGAGCAGGCAGTTTTTGCAAACAGCTTTACAAAGAAAGGCCAGTGCAGGTGTTCACACGCAGCGCCTTTGCTGTTGCTTTAGTCGGTAGTTTAATTTAGGATGAAACTCCGGAGTTTTTACTCCCTGTGGAGCACAGACAAGCCCATCACAGAGGTTACTAGCCTGGCCACTCTGAAGAGGCATTAATCATTATTTAGCTGGAGAGGGCACCTTTCATTTGTTATTACAAACAGGCTGGGTCAGGAGAATGCCATTATCTGTAGGTGAAGGTTATATCAGTAGAGATCTAACATGATGTACAGCCAAATGGCAGGTATCTATTGATATCACTGAAAAAAACCCAAAAAACACCCCCAAAATCTAAGCTAAAGAGCCAGCCCAAAACAGCCCCTCCTCCCCTGCCCGTTGGTCCCTGGGACAGCTTGCAATAGCATGGTGCCTAGTACAGGCTGGAGGCCAGTTCCTCTGTCCTTTGCATTGGTGAGAGGCTCGTTTCAGATTGTGGCCGTTGCAGGGTGACCCCTTTCTCTCTATTTGAGCATACACTCAAAACCAGTTTGCTACTGCTTTTACTTCTGATATTTAGGGGCTGCTACTTCTACACCAAACTGTGGGAGCTTGTTTGGATTCTCTGATCTTAACCTGATTTATTCTTCAATCCTGAAAGGTTCAATTAAGCAGCTCACTCAGACTTTTACCCACATTGTCTTGGGAGCCAGTCCACCTGGCTGGGAACTGTCACATTCTGTTTTGCACTGTACAAAATGAAGGATTGAAGAGTTTGAACCTTCTTTTGTTTGAAAGCTCTACTACCTGTGGTTCTTGCCATGCCACTCAGTGATTTTGCACTTTGATTTAAGAACAATGACCCAGAAGGATGCTATCTGTTTTAATGAATCCTTGATTGATCTCCATGTTTAGATTCACTAATCGTATGCTTTCTGTTGATTGCCAACTAATCTGGTGGTGACTTTTTCCTTGATTTTTAAATTGGTTCTAACTTTCACTTTTGCTCTGTCCTTTCCTCCTTTAAATAGTTTTTCTTACCTCTTGCTGCAAGAATGTCTCAGGAGTCTTACTTTGAATCTAAAACAGAGGAGTCAAACAGTGCAGAGATGTCTTGTCAGATCACAGCAACAAGTAACGGGGAGGTAGCTGGCATGAACCAAAGTCTGAAGGCCTTGATGATGACGGGCTTTGGGGATATCTTCTCTCTGAACCAAGCAGGATCTGTCCTGCATTCTGGAATGCAGATAAACATGCAAGCCAAAAAGAATTCTTCTAAAACCACCTCAATGAGAAAAGGGAAGAAAATCAACATGGCTTTGGGTTTCAGTGAATTCGACTGGTCAGATGACGATGATGATGATGATGATTTTGACGACACAGATGATAGCAGTGAATGAAATAAGTTATAGAATTAACCCTGAAATTCTTTTAGCAAAGCAAAACAATAAAGTTTTAGAACAAGAATCCTGTCAGTTTGGTCTGTTTAAATCCTGTAAAAGAACAGCAAAAAAAACCAAACCAAAACAAAAAAAGTGATATATTTTCCAGGCTGAGCATGTTTGTGTGTAGAAAGACATGTTGTTTTTGTTTAGATTGTGCTGACTTATTTCTGCTTTGATGAAATTTGGAACTAAACTTGCCAAACTAATGGAGATTATTATTATTATTTTAAGAACCATGATTATATCTATAATTCTTGGTGCCTGATTACAGAAACTGTGGCTTGATAAACTTAAGATCTGAAAACACTGGGAGAAACTTCAATGCCTTTAATGCCATTAATGTACTTCAAATTTTGCTTTTGTGTTTTTTGTCATTTCTCTTACCCCTTCAATTGTCAATCATATGCATATACTTGTACTTCCAGATTTGCTATTCTCAACAATCCATTCTTTCTTACTGTTGCAGTGAAGGGGTTTGCTGTGTTTCTAATTTAAAGCCTTTTTCAAGGCAGCATTGTGGGAAGTGACAAATAGGTTTCTACGAAGAGAGAAGCTTGGGGGGAAGAGAGGGGTTAGTTAAATACACAGTTTAAAAACTGAATAGCAGCAGAATCCGGATAATCCCTATTAGTGGATGATTTGTATAAATGTTCTTTTTTCCCTTCACGTGTATGTGAATGTGTATATAATTCACTCTAGCTAAGCAAACTGCAATCAGACCTCTGCATCTATTATCAGATATTGTGATCTAGAAGCTAATTTTCAGCTATGTTGATGTAAATCCAGGAAGCCTCATTAACTTTGATGGACTTATTCTTGTACCTGAGAGCAAAAATCGGTGTTCATAAATTTTGATTCTGTTGCATCTCCTAAACAATATGTGCTACCCTAGGAAAGGACAAAGAGAAGCCACTGTGGCATTCAGCTTGGGCCCTACTGCTGTGGCTTATGTGAAATTCTCTGTGATGGCAGTAATGTGAGGAATATTTACTAGTCTCTGCATACCTGTTTTGTGCAGCTAAATCACTTTTAAAGTATTGCTGCTGCTGTTACGGCTTACTGTAAAACTCAGTGTGTAACAACCTGCTGCAATAATTGCCTGCCAGGCACTTATGTTGAGAGCAGTGAGGACGTTTCTCCTGATGACCCCTTTAGTGGAGATGCAGAAGGAGGGAGGGAAACCAGTGCAAACACAGATGCAGGTTAGAAAGGAAGATGTTGTAAAATAGTTGCCCAAGGAAGACGGGCAGCATTTCAAAAGAAAAATGTTACTGTGCAGTTCAGTGGTAGTGGGAATAAGCCATCAAAATTCCATTCTCAATTACTGGAGGGGTTTCTTTTATGAAAACTTCTGGGTTTGAGTGGCTTCTTTAATTATAGGCTTGCCTGTTACACAGCTGTAACCTACATATTATGGTGAGTGTTTTGTAGATAGCTGAGAGAAAAATGGATATGTTAGATAACAGCAGGCCTCAAATCATTACACGTTCACTCAACAAAACAGAAAGTTCTTTGAAGGAGTTTTTCTAGACTGGGCACCTCTTCAGGTCATGAGAGAGAATTGTTTTATCCTTAAGCATTAGCACTGGTCTTGTAACCTGCAAGGCAGCAAGCGCTGTGCTTCAGGCTTGCCTGTTCCACTCGGTTTGCACAGGATTAAACCCTCCAAGATGCTTAACTTCTGTAGGATGTCATTTAACCTTCTTCCAAACACTTGCAAATCCATTGACTTGAAGTTAACCCTCTTGTATCCGGAAGGTTTTCTCATGATGAAATTGTGATTTAAATGATGCAGTAAATTCAGAGTATCCCAAGGAGAAACTTACTCCTTCAGCACCGGTAGGGTTGGCTTCTTAGGTCCATCAAAGCAACCTGATTTTAGGGAGAAAAAGGGACATGGAAGGGCAGATAACAAAATGGAAATAAGAGCAAAAAGGCTGTTTCCAGTGCAGATTTGTACTATTTTTGTAAGTCTACGTCTGCTAACACCCACAGCAATGTTACTATTTTTGTAACTGCCACTTTGCACTCAGCAAAATTTATGGGTTTGTGTGATGTAATATGTGCACTTTAGATCTTAAGATGCATGTCATTGTGCATAAATTATTGTACCACATAAGCAATGTAGGGTTGTATAACTGAGAATGAAATTTGGTCCAGTTACAATTTATGATTCAAAAAAGCACAAAAAATCTGTCTCTGTCAGATTTTGCACTTTTTTGGTGTTTGACAATCTCCGAGCACTTCATGCACATTTCTACTTGTATGGCTTTTAACTGAATTTGTAAATCCACTCCTTAATCTTTACAGAAATAAAAATAGTTCGTAAGTAGTGTGACACAGAGTTTCATAGTTGCAAAATCACAAGGTTTAAGTGTGTCTTCAAACTTTTGTGCTTACCCGGATGTGTAATTTATATCAGCAAAATATCATGAGAATTTGGTAGCATGCTTGTAGGAATTTCTACTGTCTACTTGGTTTCAGTATTTTTTAATGAAACAAAGATGAATTTTTTCCTCTTCGCCTTTCTTTCCCCATGTTATTTGTCAAAACAAATTAAGGTATATTAAGGGAAAAATTAAACGCTTGTAAAACTTCCCTGTGCATTCATAGTATCAAAGGTGGTCTCTGAATTGTAGATAAGGTGATAACATAGGACAAACTCTTCTGACGTGCTTGCCTTGAGCTAGTGTTATACTTAGGATATTGTCTGTGCTTACTGAAGAAGTAGTGGCATTGATTGCATTTTTGCTTTCCTGTGATGACTTTCATGCCAGGTGTTATTAGTTTACAAGCCAAAAATCATGTGAGAATCAAGCTCTGTTGTTTCTCTCTTTGAAATGCTTGTTATTAGATAAAAGCTTTGAAAGTGGCTCTGGTGGGCAGGTATGGGGGTTGGAGGAGCTCAGAGTATTTCATCTTCCACACCTGATTTTGCTCTGCAGTGTATTCCAGTCCGTCTCTACCTGTATCATAACCAGATTATATGAATCTCCACAACAGTCCACAGCCACACAGTGTGCCAGTTTATGAAAGCGTTAACCAAACCCGGAAGGTGTTTCTCTGGCTGCTCTGGGCTGGGAGCAAACCACCAAAAGCCTTCCTGTGCCTTGTACACCTCTCAGCTCACTAGGCCCTGCCAGGCCTTTTGGGTTCCCAGTTTTCTCTACCTTCCATAAACCCCTGGAGGTATTTGCAGTAAAATAGTATAGCTGCATTTGATGGAAGGCAAAGGTGAGAGCCAGGCCTGAACTTCTCATTTTTATCAGGCTGCTGTAATGCCAACATTGACTTTGACAGGTAAATGGCCTGAGAGAAGAATGGGAAGAATCAACTTTTGGCTTGCTTAAAGATGCAGGGTCAACTGGGACCAAGACAGGATGCCAAACTCCCAACTCCCTTTTTTTTTCCTTCAGCAGTGGAGAAAAAATGGAAAGGAGACTTAATGGAGCAAAACTTTTGATTGAGTCATTTTTGTGATGATGATACCACTAATTCCTCCGAGTGACAAGTGTCTTAAGGTACAGTGTGTAGGTGTGCTGCATCCCCAGCCGGTTGTGTGCTGCCTGACGTGGAGCTTGTCCCCCCTAGATGGGAAGGGCTCCCTGGAGGTGACATCTGGCGCAGCCTCTTGTCACAGTCATGTTCCTGACTTGTTATTTGTTTATCGTTCCAGAGGTTTTCTTAGATGTTGATTCCCTTTCCTTCTGAGTTTTAGAGTGTTTATTCTGAGCTAAATATCTCCTGCAATAATGATTGGTGTTGCTCTCAGCAGTAGTAATAAATCCATGGTGTGCATATAGCTGTTAAGTATTCAGCAGTGTTACTGTGCGTCTTCAGTGCTGTAGTTCCTTTTTCTGTAATCAGGCAGCTTTTACAGGTTTTTAAGAAGACCTTCTACTTGACAGAGGTTTCAAATACAGCCCTAGGTAGAATGTTCGGGTAGAAAAAGTAAGTTCATTTAGTAATTTTCACAGCTCTTAAAATGCACTGGTAGAAATCTGGAGGAGGGACCTTTCCCCTTTCTCCCAGACTTCGACTTAGTGTACACTGTAAAATCTGCACAGGGATTTCTGATGTGTGAAGATTTAATTTTAAAACTAGAACCAACAATTTTCTTTAAACATTTTATATTGTGTGCTAAATATTCATATGCCTTTTAAAGTCAGATATAGTCCACTGCATTTCTTGCTTTTGCACTACTGAAGAAGTTTTGTACTGAATAGTAGGAGTCGATGCTACTTACACTTCAAGTTTGAACTGATGGAATTTGAATAGAAAATATTTTCACAGTGTTAGAAAACTTCATTTTCCCTGCTGAAAAAGCAAAGCTGAGCGCAATGCCTATGCCAAGACTCTTGTGCTGTAAACTGAATATATAATTTGTGTGGAACGTGCAATGTTACACTTCTGTGTGGTAAAACCTTGCAGTGTCAGTTATTCTCTTTATTGCACTTGACATACCATGTCTTGTTTTATTCACACTGTGGACTTGATTTTCCAGTGTAAAACCAAAGAAAACAAAAGCAAACAAACAAAAAGAAATCATGCAATGTATTCAGTTTCCTCAATTGGTGTCATAAACTTTCTTTTGATGTGAACTTTTCCTTTGCTTCTCTTTGTTCCAAACTTCTATTTTGCAATAAACATTTTGACAGTAAATTTTATGTATCTGTGTCACTGTGTAAAATGCTGGTGTTTCTAAACATTCCTTATTGTCTGCTGGTTTAAGTCACATTTTTGTATTACTCCTTGTGTGACATTTCCCCTTTATTCTCCTATTTTTTTTTAAATTGAAATAATACAGAACATATTCTGCTACTGTTAGATTTAAACATGGGGAAAGCTGAAAAAAAATCCACTGAACAACTGAAAATGCAATATTGTCCTTCTGCATTAAATGATTCCGTTATACAAATTATCGTACCAGGCTCCTCCCGCAGCACCAGCTGGTTTGACTCTAAGTACCTACCAAAGGCACGACCCACTGAGGGGGTTCACAATTGCCACTTGCCCTTCCTTGTGCTTAGGTGTTTCCCCCAGCGTTCCTTTTGCCCCGCAGCATCCTGCCCAGGCTGCGGGTTGCTGTTGGTGTAGGGAATGCCTAACAGCGGGTAGGTTGAGAGGGTTGGCTGCAAGTACGGTGTAGTAGTCAGGAAGGTCTCCTCTTTTTCTGGCAGGCGCATCTTGCCTTCTGCCAGTTCACCCTGATGCCTTTGGCTCTGTCCCCTTTGGGGAAACAGTGGGCAGTGGGGTGGGTCTGAGGATCCACCAGATCCTCTGCACAGAGGTGACTTCAGCTGGTCTCATGAATTGTTTATGCCCAGCAAGATGGGAGTGAGACATTGGTGGAGGAGGAGAAAGGCGATCTGAAAAACCCTCAAAGCAGGGTGGACATCAAAAGGTCAATAGATATGGAGGCAGAAGTCAAGGAGTGTTGGGCAATCACAAGTCCTACAATGAGATGCTGTGAAGGATTTTTGGTGATGGTTGAAAGTTTGGGGCAGATTACACCAGACTCTGGTCTTGTGCCCTGAGAGCCAGGGAAGCGCTAGGAACCTAAGGAGCAACTCTGTCCTGGGGCTCCGTATTCAGCTGGAGGTAGGCAGAGGTGAATGTCTGCTGAGGGGGCATGCTTGGCTTCTGGTGGGGGGCTGGGGAATTCCTGGGTGGCAGAGCTCTCTGGAGGAGGGAACAAATCTCGGGGGGCTGGTGGGTAACCAAGCTGAGTCTCATAAATCGCTGTTATCTACATTGAATGAGTTTGCAACTACATCATAGTATTGAGCTTTTGCGAGACACTGACAGATGCACAACAATTAATGTTAACCATTTAAGCTGGAGAAGGTGCCGAGAAGGCGAAGCTTGGGATATCATATGCTTGAACAAGTAAAAGGCTAATCACTCTTACAGTGACATCTTGTCCTCTGTCAGTTTTCAAATCATCCCAGAATTTCACTTAATGCAGCTGTTCCCCTGTGCATCCCCATGGTTTCCTAGTGCTTCAAGAGCTAACACCATCTTACGTCCAGTGTTGGAGGAGACTGGGAATTGCTGCGCTCCCTCAGCCTTAGGGGACCAGTTACAAAGTTGGCAGAAACCAAGAGAGACTTGTCTGTACATGGAAAGGAAGACGAGCTGTAGAGGCCAGACTCCAAATTCTGCTTTCACTGCTGTCCAGTGACAGTTTTCCTTCCTTTTGCAGAAAATATCCATCATTTGGAAGGGAGTCATAATCACAGTATTATTTTCATTGCAGGAATTAAGTGGTGCTAAAGCTGTAGCAAAAGCAAAAGCCTTCCCACAGTGTCAGAGCCAAGAGAAGAGGCAGCTAGAGAGTCCCTTGCCATTGGACAGTTTACTTTTCCTTCCAAAGTTGTTTCTGTTGGAGATCTGCTGGTACTCTTATCTGCATAGAGTGATGGGATCGATTTAACACCGACAACATGCTGTTGGAGGACCCTAAGTCCTGCACTTTGCAGGGGAAAAGGAACAGAATGAAATCAGCCGCCAGAGTAAAATTTGGGTGGAGGGGAGAAAAATGGTCAGACGGTTTTCTTTTCAATTCATATCTCTCACACAGTTGCTGCCCTCCTTTGATATTTGTGCATGGACCGAAGAAGATGTGGTGAGTATTTTGTGTTAATGTGGCCAGCGTTGTGCTGCTGGAGCTCTCTTAGCAAATCACAGTGGGTACGGAGGGAGGGAAGGCCGGATCAGAACATCAAGGTGAGATTTTACTGCTGTTTGTTTGGTGAAACTTGTGTCCTAGAAGGGGCGTAAGATGACCATGAGTAAATTAAGGACTTGAATTACCGTCATAAAACAGCCACGTTCTCCAGTGTCCAGAAAATAATGGGAGCTGGGAGCTGTCAGCAGACGTGAGGGCATTCTTGAGTCATCATTTAAGGAATGCGGAAGTGCCCAAAGACCTGACCCTGGACGGGAGAAAATGGGTTCGAAGGTTTTATCCCACTGTGTGCCACCTGGATGGCAATTAAGTGCAAAAAAAAGTGAAGGGGTTTTTAAGGTGTGTGGGATCTCTCTTTCGTACAAAATAATGGCATTGAGTATGTTTTACCTTTTTGTTAGGTTAAAAGGCTAAACAAGACACATCAGTGATTTATCTCTGGCATAGTGATGTGCCATAATTATTTTAATGTCCTGTCCAGCACTCTCATTGTGCATCATGGGGTTGTTTAGCTGATGTTTACTGAAGGACTGTCTGGAAAGCCAGTGCAAAAGCTGGAGTAGCCCCGGCTCCTTCACTTCAGCCCTTTTAGCACATGACATCGCTCAGCCTGTTCTTCGGTGTTTCTGTTGTTCATGACAAGAAACTGAAGAAGCTGGCTGCAAAATGGAAGGCAGCTTTGTAAAGCTAAAAAGAAGTAATCACTTGCATTGGCAAATCTCGAATCCTTTAACCCAAAGTAAGAAATATTTTTGAATTTTTTTTTTAAAAAGGAACTTACTTGTGGACTCCAAATAATTGTAATAGAAAATTTTGATAATGTGAACTTCAAGATTGATTCCTCTTTTTTTGCAGTTTTTCTGGATGCAACAACTTACTAGAAAAGGTAAAAGCTATTCATAGTACTTTCATAGTCACGTTTATGAACATACATACATTTGTTCATTTTTTCCCCCTCCAATAAAGTACCCTATGGATTTCTGAATAACTTCTTTTATCTTAAGGTGATGCTTCTGGTGAAATGAGTATCTATGCTAGCTTGTTTAAGGAACATCATATCACTGGGAAACAATTGCTTCTCCTAGAAGAAGAGGATTTAAAGGACATGGGGATTGTTTCCAGAGGACACATCATCCATTTAAAGGTATTATTGCATATATTGAATGTTGCAATAGGTTACAGTATGAATATTAAGAAGGAGTCTATGGGTTTTCAGTAGTATTAACAGAAAAATTGACAAAGGGAACATATTTGGCATCTAAAATAGAGATTCATATCAATCTAGATCCCCAAGCAACCTGAGCATCTTACGAGGCATGAAAATGTGCTGTGGTGTTTATCCTCCTCTGTAGCTCTTGATTTTCTTGTGAGCTGCACTGGCAGCTCTGCTACAGATTGATGTAGTAGGGACATCCTCCCAGGAGAAAACTTAGCTATATTCAGAGAGAGAGTTCTCTTTAGCTGAGGGAAAACTGAAATTCTGAACTTCTCAACTTGTGTATCTCATTTATGTTGTAAAGCGTACTTGGACTATCAAAACTCCATTGGACAACTTTAAAGCTGATTGACAGCCAGGTTTCTTTGCTCTTAAAGCTCTGTTTCACAGTGTTTCAAATTTCTAATGTTAGTAATGAATTAAGAAAATAATGATTGTCTGGAAAATGTGATCATGACAGCAGCAATGGTATTAATACTGTAGCCACAGGAGAGAGTTCAGTTTTCTGGCAGTCAGCTTTGCAAATAGATTTCTCTAAAAGCAGCGTCTATAATTCTGTTGGGTCTCAATCATTTTAGATCACAATTTGCTACTAAAGAGATACTTGTATCCTAATTGCTAGTCCTGCAAATTTAGCTTCGTAAGTCACACACATTATTCCCCTTTTGCTCATCAGCCATTTTTCCCGTGCCCACACACCATTACTGATATCTTTAATTTACGTTTCCTACAGGGAAAATTATTGAAACTTAATAAAGTCAATAATGCCCAAAATGAAAGATTTCAGCTTCCTGGGTTGATTGAGCATAAATAAAAACAACGAAAACAATCTCACGAACATCTCTTTCTCTGATTAAGCAGATCTGATCCTGAATGCAAAATGGGGCCAATGTGCTACAGCAGTTTCCAGAACAGGGCTGTATTTTAAACTCTTCTCACATGCCCTAATGTATCCACAGTGGAAAACACACTGCACATGGAGTTTCACTGTTTTTCATGCCGGTATTTGCAGTATGAGATACTAAATAACTCCCATCTGGTTTTGTTGATTTTTTTTTTCCTAGACTGCTATCGAGAAGTTAACCCACGACTACCTAAATCTATTTCATTTTCCACCATTAATTAAGGCAAGTCACATTGTTTGTATAAGAAGTGCTTCTCGTGTTGGTATGAATATTTTATTGTTCTCGTGTCTCAGCTCTCTCCCATTTGGGGAGGGCAAAGCAGCAGTTCTTACAGAGGGTTCTAACACGTGGAGGGTCAACAGCAGTGACGGGTCACATCAGGACAAGTAGTAGGATAATAGAAGTTGCTTTCAATGAGGCTCTTAAGATTTTATCATGGAACCAGTGGAATTAAATTAAAAGACTACTGGTTGTGATTCTTTTGCTGTCATTAATCAAAGATTAGTCTTAAGAGCCATTCCTCCAAACTGGTGCCACCCACTGATCACCACTGAAGAACAGCAGACCCCTGGCTCAGACTGAGCCCATCATTGCACAGTTTTTGATACCAGTAACAAGAGCCATCCAAAAAGGAGAGAGTGTTTGAGAACCTTGGGGTTGCTAGAGCAGATATTTGCCTGATTTAGTCCAGTGAACTAATCAAGCAATTCTAGACCCCAAAGCCTGAAGTAGCTTTTTTAGTCGTAATTTATTGCACAGCTATAGAGTGAAATCCACTTAAAGTAAATTTGCATACAGGAAAACTCTGTTCCCAGAAGGGGAAAATGGAAGTCAGGGCTCTGCTGCCATGCCGTGCCAGCTGCAGTTCCAATGGCAGAGGCTGCCACGATGCTCACAGGGACACTGTGCCATGCCAGAGCAGCTCAGCCAGGAGCAGAAATTGCACAGCGTCTCCCAGGTGCCATCCACTGTGTGCCCTCAACCCATACAGGAGCCCTGGCCACTCTTGGAGTATGATGTCTCCTTCCTGCTGCCTGCCAGACTTCTAGCATGTGAAAGGCAAATCCTTTCTGCCACCAAAGACCATGCTCTTGTCTCCCAGTGGATTGTGGTAGATGTGGAGTCTCACTTTGCCTTTTTTTTTTTTTCCAGGATTCTGCAGGTGGAGCTGAAGAAAACATAGAGAAAGTAGTTAATCTTGAACTTGTTTTTGGTTATCACTTGAAGCCAGGAAATGGTCCAAAGGTAAGCTGGGAGTGCTAGATCAGTTGGTTTAGTTAGCAGTCACTAATCAGAAGGTCCAGTATCTTCTGGACACAAAAGGATAAATTGGCATCAGAGTCCTCTTGTTTTGGAAAGTGCTGACCAAATGCCAAGGTGGCAAATGGGGCTTCATCTGTGATGGGGAACTGTGCCCCAGAGCAGGCAAGGAAGAGAAGAGTGACACAGAAAGCTTTAAATGAAAGCTTTTGTTTCCTTCTGAACAATTTTTTAAACTGTAATTCTTATCATTCAGGATTTTGCTTTGTTCCATTTATTCCAATGGGTGTGAAATAACGAGCCATTTATGAATAAAAACCCCACTGACGGTTGGGCAGTGCCATATGCCTGATGTTGGTGGACAGAGTATTACTTTTGTCTCAGCAAAAAGGAGATACCATTTTATGAAACCAAGAAGAGTTTGGAAAATACGTGGTACGCACGGCTGCTGGCTGGGCAGGACAGGACTGGTCCTGGTGGTGACTGTGCCCTCATGGTACTGGGGAGGGAGGGAGGGTTAGCTGCAGCTCATCACCGATAGCAAAACTGCTGTGCAGCAGCTGGTAAAAGGCAATTGCCAGCATGCCACATCCTAATCAAACCTCAGCTCCAAGCCGAGCTGGTTCAAGGATCTCTCGTTACACCCTGTGTAACAGGAGCATTGATGACTCCAGATGTTCCAGCAAAAGATTTCCACCACGTTGTTTTTTCTTGAGAGTGAGGTTTGTCCCATGCTTTTTGTTTTCTTTATCCAGCTTGCCATGGACTCTGAGTTCAAGGGGTTTAGAATTAATCATCTACGTCGAAATGGTTTGCAAAGCATTTCTGAGTTAGAGTCAGGGGTTGTGACAGCAGGATTTGTTTCCTTTTGTATTTGATAAATCTGCATTGTGTGTCCACCCTAAACTTGTAGGAGGCTGACTTTCATCTTGTGTTATCTGGCTGCTTTGCTTTCAGGGCATATTGTTTGCAGAAGTCTCTTGATTTCTGTACTTGGTGGGGCTTGCAGAGAAAGCATTTAGGTTTGAACTTAGTAGGAACTTGTACTCGTACTGAAATCATTTCATCAATTTGAAAAAGCTTTTTGTCTGGAGATTTCCTTTTTTATTTTGTTTCTTTTATCCTAAGTACTTTTTTCCCCTATAAAAATCTTCTATATCACTATATGAATTACTTAGACTGTCTCAGTGTACTTGAATGCATGTTGCTTATGCTGCTGTACAGCTGCTTTTTTGTAGGTATACATTTTTGTCTCCCATGTGCAACTAACTCTTCAAAGAACTAAATGTCCATGAAATAGCTCATATGTCCCTTCCATTTCCAGTACGGGCTGTGAGCCATAGTGCAAGGAGGTGAGCAGCCACCCCCAGGAAAGAGCAAGAGAAGGAGTGAAGAGACCTCTGAGCACTGGAGAGAAATTTATGTGGTACTAACACCTCCCTAAGTTTCAGGATGAGTAGATGTTTTAGCAGCGATAGCAAAATTTGCAAATGAGATAGTGTGCCGAAGTCTATGAGAGGACAGAGTTAGTCCAGTGGGCCTGTGCAGTGCTGACATAACCTCTGCAGGTTTCTGACAACTTTTTTTATTTGATCTTGCCTTCCCTGTGAGCTCCTGACTGGTTCTATCTGCTCTCTGTGCTGTCAGGCCACTTTCTAAGGAAGCCATTCCCTCTGAAACCATGGTTGCATGCCAGGCATGCCTTCCCTGTCAGCTGCCCTGCTGCAGCACCCTGTGTGCTTAGTGATGCCATTCCAGGGAATGTGCTATTTGTCACCTGAATTTGTCTGGGCTGGAAACATCTATCTGAGATCTACACAATAACTTTTAGCTGTCTTTCAAGGTGTTGCAGCAGAGCCAGTTTTAAAAAGTGGACTGGAAGGAGCAGATCCTCTGAGCTTTTGGGCAGGATGCTAGGGCCAACATGATCAAGTAATTTGCATTAAACATACACCAGCAAAGACTGGTGTGGTACATACAATATAGAAAATTTGACTAGCTTGCTTCTTTGAAAACCCCTGGATACAATCTTCTAGCTCCCCTAGAGGCTGCTCTGAGCTAGCTACTGCTGCCACCCAGATTTGTTCCAAAATGAGCTAGAGATAGAGAGTAAACCAGGATCGAGGGGTTTAAACATTTATTGTCCCATTTTTATAAAACAGTGGTGCCTGTTCCTGTAAAACTGGGTCAGCAGAAGCACTTGGGATCATACCTTCCACCATCTTTATAGCTAAAAAGCTGGTCTACATCAGTTTAAAAATAAATTTCTCAGAGGAACTTTACCCTAATCAGTCCCTATAGCTGACTGCCTAGCTAAAAAAGCATGTCTCCTGTTTTATCCATGAGGAAAAAGAGGCAATAAGCTCAAATCTGGGTTACGCATTGAGGATCTGTGTTCCCTGGGTGATGTGTGGGCTGCTAGACCTGTGTACATCAAGGGAGGTTATTATGCTCAGCTGGGAGGTGGTGCAGCGCAGCAGGAAGGGCTCTGTGCAGGGGAACAGGTCATGCTGGGAGGTTTCACACCAGGCTGGCTCTCTGCTGGTCTCCTGGGCTGAGTTCCCATTATTATTGCAGTTGCACCTGGAAGCAAGCCCATCCATGCCATCAGAGGTAGCTCTACCGAAGCATGGGACAGGACAGATTCATGGGACAGGACGGATTCATGGGACAAAAGCCGTCTCCTGATCCAGACTAAAGCTCTGGCGTGGGTGCAGCCTTGGGGTGCAGCATGTCATATAGCAGTACCACTGGGTATGAAAGTGCTGGATGAGCTGATCCAGGACACAAAAACCATTTCAGGGGTGCTGGTTAATTCAGATGTGTTTGGCTGGTCAGAGCATGGTTCCTTAGGGCATAGGTGTCCCCTCCCTGGCACTGCACCATGCCCTATTAGCACAGCCAGTGTATCTTCTTCATAAGCAGGCAGAAACATAAGGGCCTTGGGACAGGCAGTGCCTGTTACTGAGGGTCCTGGTGAATATGCTTCAGGACAGCATTTCAGTGTTCAGCTTTGTCTGTACACTGAATGAAACATAGACTTCCCAGTACGCATCTTTACCAGCCTCATATTTGTTATCTAATTTAAACTGCATCTTGTAGCGGGATTATGTTGGTTTCCACCAGCTGACAGATGCACTCATTTCATTACAGTTTCCTTCCCTTTTTAGCTGCATCTTTGGAGGCGATAAAAGCTCAGTTGACCTTTGTGCTCTCTGAATGCATCAGGAGTGAGCATTGCAAAACTAACCTGGTTTTTAGAGGTTTCTTTCCCAACTCTTGTAGTTCGAGTTATGTGGTTACTTCCATTCACTGCCTTTTAATGACCTTTCTGTACACAATTCTGTCTGAGCTAAATGGTGATAGATTTAGATGATTTATTTTTTTTTCCACAAATTAAAAAAAAAAAAAAAGGCAGGGGACCACCAATTAACTCCAAGATGGAGGGTAAAACAACAAGCCCTGGCAATTGTGGCTTGAACTGATTTGCAGAACTGCAGAGGGCATTTTCAATGGCTTTCGCATCCTAGGTGGCTCATTAAATTTTCCCAATCAGGGAGAGGTGTCTGAGCTGTGTTGGCTCTGCACTGAGGAATCACCCAGCCCCTTGAGAAGAATGGCTTACAGTCTTTTTGCCTTCTATTGATGCATTCTTTAGTTTTGGTCCTCAAAAGGGCAGATTTCACCATGCCATTGAATGTTCTGATTTTTTACTGAGTGTGGCACAATTTGACCTATATCCAAACACAAAGCCCTGAAGCTGGCTCACCATTTCACCTTATTTTTCCCCAGTTACTTTTCCCTCTATTTGACAAGGTAAGGAGCAGAGCCTCTTCCAAACTGTCTGCTGACTGTGTGAACTATTTTCTAGCCTTGAATACTCAAACTAGGATATATTTTAATGCTATTATTTAAATGTGCAGTGCAGAAGTGAATATACAATTAAGGCTACTTTAGAGAGATACTGTGACCAACTCTTCATGTGCAGAAGCCCAGGCTGGCAAAACACAGGCAGAACCAGAAAAAAACAGTACTGAAATAGCTATAACTGGAATGCACTTCCACAAGTACTCGAGGCCATTTCTGCTGCCTCTTCTCCTCCACCCTCTCACTCTATCCACACTCATAAATCCTTTCTTTATGTTCTTAGAAATAAAGCAAGGGCCAAGATCTAAAATTTAAAACTCTACAGTTTTTTAGTCACATATATTTCCCCTGCTCAGGTATTTTAACACACTTCAGTAAGTAAAGCTGGCAGAGGAAATGGTTTTATCTGACCCTTTCTTTGCAAGATAATTGCTAATGTGGGGTTATTTAACCTTATCTCAAAACCTCATCTTCTGAATCCTCTCTCTTTAATTCTATCTCAAAACACAATGCTTTTACTACTAATAGTTAATGCAAGAATTAGAATAGCTGTGTTTTTGTGCCATTTTCATGGATTTGCTTCTGTTCTAACAAGTAGTCAGTAAAGAGGTAATAAACACTTTGTGAAGGGATACAAAAAATTACCTAAACTGTAAAATAAAGCCACAGCCACATTAAAATATTGCCAGCACCATTAAGAATTGATTAACATGGTCTGCCAAGAAGGTGCGTCATTGTAGATGATCTGAGCTCCTTGTATTTTCTTTCAAAGAAGCTTTCCTGGACCATGTATTGTTTTCACATGAGGTGGAGCTGGTATAACTTCATCATCTTCTCTGGGATTGCTCCAGCTGTAGCATCGATGTGTAACTGAGGTCAAACTCAAGCCAACACCTTTAAAAATCCTTGTGTAGGCAGTGCTAAACCAGGGATTCCCATCACAAATTATTCTATAGCCCTGAAGAGCCATATAGACTTTCTGGTTGGGTGATTTGCTCACTTGACTTTCTAGACCTTTTAATCTTGAAATTTGTTTATACCTTGACCACTGAATTAACTTACGGCCTTCCACACATTATCTGTTGCACACAGCCTTGGTTACAGATGTGTCTGCAAAAGCACAGATGGGTTCCCAGTGGTCTCTAGGCCTGGCACATGCTCTCCAGTCAAAAGCCTGGAATAGGAGCCTTTGTTCCCAGCATGCACAGGACACATCCAGCAGCGGTGCCTTTCCTGAGCTCCTGTGCACCCTTGTCCCCTGCAGCCCCAGTGTGTAAACCATAGTGTCCATGTGCTGCTCCACCATCAGTGGGGATGTGGTGCCCGCATGGCTCCAGTGCCTTGTTCCTATGAGTGGTCCACTGGAAAAGCCACTGGAGAGGACAGGGACAGTGCAGGAGGATACCCACGCAGCCCTCAGGGAAGGGACTCACATTTGTCATGCTTCTACCTTTACAATCCTTCTGTCACAAGCAGACTGCTCATGTGGATGATGCCTGTGACTGCAACAACCCCTGTTTGCTTCTGATCACACGTCAGGGGCGGCTCTTGGTAAATGCTGTGGTATCGCAGAGCTCTCATCTCGCCTGTTCTCGGGGCACCAGCCGCCAGCATGCAGAAGTATTTATCCAGCATGCTGGATGTTAAAGAAAGGTGCTGTCAGGCGACAGATATTTTTGGTACCGCTGGTTGGTCTGTGTAGGTGTTAAAGAGGCCTCGTGCCTCTCCAGGCAAAGCTCCAGCCAGTCAGTGCCTGTTGCCTCACAGAGGAGTAAGGGCTCCAGCTCGAAGGAGGCACCCAGGCAACTGATAACATAAATATATCTTTTGCTTGCTTTGTTTCTGTACATTCTAAGACCATCTCTCTTGCAAGGCCTCCCCTCCGCCCCTCTTTTTTTCTGCCTGCACAGCTGAAACAAAACCGGCGGTGGAGCCACCTTCTCTTGCTGGAGCCTGGCTGGCAGCAGCCTGCCCTGACCTGAGACACCAGCCATTGTTAAGGGTATAACACATTTACATATTTTGCAATAAAACATCAGTTATTTGCATTACTGTGTCAAGTTTTATTTGATTCTTTCACCTAAAAATGACTCATTTTCCTTTCTTGTATTTTAAAAACCAACTACTCTAAGCTTGTTTGAGAATAATCAAAAATTGCCCATTTAGCTAGAAGTCATTTTCTTTTCAAAAGGCAAATGTTATTTAATCTTTCAGCTGTTCATTGTGCCATCATAAATACTTTCTTTTCAGCACAGTTGTGGGGACTGAAATGAGCCCACTAATTGCCTCCCATTTCGACTGACATGTGGTGGTTTAGTGGAAAGAGAACACAGCGGGGAGAAGGAAATAGGAGGCTGAGAAAATGAGAGCTAATTATTTTCACTGCCTCATGTCAGGCTCTGTGTCAGCCTTGTTTTTACAAACTGGAAGGTTTAGCACTAAATAAAACAAACTGGCGTCATGTTTTTATATACTGGCAGTGTCATGGAAGCAGCTGCACATCTCAAAGACAATATAATGCCTGCATTCGCATGGACACCATCTGACAGCCACTGTGAGCCACTGCTAATGAGGATATCACAGTGGTGCCAAGTGAAAGGTGCTGAATTATGTATGATTCTTCATCAGTGCAGCAATAGTCCTGTACATCATTATGAGACATTGTTTTGCTGAAGAGATTAAAACATTCTTAGTTCCAGACCCTGCAACCTATACATGCTACAAGAGGTTATTAATGGAATTTTTAGGGAGAGTTTCTTGTGGATTTCTTTTTGGTTAAAAATATCTCATGGGACAAAGCTGTGGTGGGTCATGACACTATATATATAAAGAAGAGAAGCAAATTAACCATAATTGTGTTATCTTCCTTTAAATCCAGTATAATAAAATATAGTGTAGCAGGGTGATACATAATGATAAATAACCCAAGTGCTGTCACTAGATGTTCAACTCTAATGCCTTTAAAACAGCAGGTTTCAGCAGCTGAGATAGATAATAGGTAAGAACGTAAAAGAGCTTCTGGGGACCTAAATCATCAACATGCTACTACTTTTAGTATCAGCATGACCAACATTTTTTTCATATTTGTTTCATCTTGTGCTACATCTTACTTTTCTTCTAATATCCAGTTACTGGCTACAATTCTGTTTCCATTTTTATTTCAGTCTTTAAAAAAAACAAAAAAGTTTATTGCAACCACTGATTTTAAAATGAATCCTGGATTTGGACCCCCGTGAAAAATGAAGTGCCTCCCCAGCAAGGGTTTTAAGCTGTTGTTGCAGGACACGTTTGTTGTTTAGTCTGTGCCTGATCTTTTTCATTTCCCTTTTGGGTTTTTTTGCAGGCATTAATGCATATGGGGTTAAAGGGGTATTGCCACCACAGTAAGCTGGAGACTTAAGTTTTAAAGTGTTCTTATTTTCTGTTTCAAAACAGGAGAAGCAGCTCAAGTACATGTGTGATTTGCTTTTCTACAGTCATTTTCAGAAGCTGCTGATTTATTGACTTTGTCAAAGTGTTATTTGGAAATGTTTTCACACAAAGTTTTGTTGATTGTGCCTCTCAATTCTAAAACTAGATTTTTTTAAAAAACAAAAGCTGAAATTCTTTATTTTAATCAAAATTAAGCAGATAAATATTGGGAGGTATTTTAGTGTTTGAATGGTAAAATGTCCAGGGAAGTCTCTGGAGGACTCGTGTAAGTGTATTTATCAACCAGGCAGTTTCCATGTTGAAATTATTTTCCCACATACATCTGGCACTAAATGTAGTCTCAATCCAAGAAGCCGTATGGCAACAATTCATCAAAGAATTGAAATTCATATGCTTGGTTATTCTAGCCAGATTTTTGCTTAAGTGGATGAGCATCTCTGTCCTATTACAAGAACCTAGAATTTCATTGCAAAACAGGGAAATATGTCCCTTTCTTTCTGCAGCACACAAATCTTGCATTATTTACTGCGTGGTTGAACAAAATGGTTACTGGAATTGTAAAACAAGTAGTCACCTACTTACCTTAGATATTTCCCAAGTGCCTTGATTCTAAAGTCACCTACCTGCTGTCTTTTCTAGTAGCCTTCCCTTCCCTTCCCTTCCCTTCTCTCTTTTCTGGTGATGATTTTATAATGACACAGAATGAAGGCCTTTCCTCATAAAACAAGACCTGTATTTTTGAGTGACCAGAGAGGGTATGCCTAGTTGTGGTAACTTATCCTTTTGGTATCCTCATAGTGTGGCTGGAGAGGTCTCCAAGCAGGACCAAAGGTTTGAGTCCTGGATATGAAGGGCAGGAGAGGGGATGCGTTTCTCTGAAGATGCGGTTCAGATCTGGGTAAGGCAGTGTTCGTGCAGGGTTCATGCATCCACCACTGTGTGGGGCAGCTTGATTTGTTACCACGTGGAGAGGACTCCTGCATGAGCAGCAGGTCTGCAAAGGGGTTGAGCACTGGCAGATGCCCACCTGGATGTACACAGCTTGTCAGCCTTTTCTTTAGAGATGCTTGGTTAATTTATTTTGTTTATTAAAATGATACCATGTTTGTCAGATCTAGTCTGTAGGAAAATACAAGTGAACAGCACAAAATCCTGAGTCATGAGGAGTCCTGGCACAAGGTGCAGCTTTGGCTCTCAGGTGCTTGGTATTGGTATTACAGCAAGAGATGTGCTTAAAGAACTGGAGGATAGGACTTTATGTCAATATTTTTTTCTTCCCTTGGCTCAGGTGTTTTTGTAAATCTTACCAATGTCATCAAGCAGCCTGTCTCTAACCTCAGGTTCCATTTGCAGTGGCATGAATGTAGGAAGTCCTGCAAAAAGGTCTGGCAACAAGAATGGTGTGGGCTGGGAGAGGAGCACAGCTCCAGGGAGGAGGAGTCAGACAACTCTCTTCACTGATGCTGTTCAGTTACACAGGACGTGCTGTCCTCAGCTTATGTCGGGGCCAGTGTGTTGTGCTGTGCCTACCTGGGACAAGATAGGCATTAATCTGGGTTAGCTCACAGACCCAAAAAGCAGGACAGAAAAGAAATGCACAAAATGATACGGTCTGTGATTAGGAAACAGAGGCACAGAGCAACTTTGGTGCCTTATCAGGTTGCACAGAGAGCAAACAGCAGAACTGGAAACTGAACTTGGTGTCTCTGAGTCTTGGTCTGGTGCCCTGACTGCTGAACTGCAGTTCCTATCACTTAAACTCGCACCAGGGCGATGCTGAAACCACCTCACACATCCACTCTGCTCGTAAAATGTGGAAGCTTCCAAATGGGACAGAGGGACATACAGGGCCAAATGCTGTTATAAATGTAATTCCTTGTTGCAGTTTGGAAATGTTTATACTTCTGTTTTCTTTTGTCTTGATATTGCCAATTCAATGCGCGATCGAAAGCTTTGAGACTTCTGAGGGCTGAGCTCCTACATTTAGGAGAGATGCACGTGTGAACAGCAGCAGATAATCACATGTGCGAATGGATACTTTTTAGGCCGCTGTACATTTGTGTGTGCAAATAATTGCTTACACGACCCCATGCCCTAAGCAGCCATCTGTGTTCCCTTTGAAAGATTTTGCATTTTCTGAGCAGAACTGAGGTGAAGAGTGCCTCTAGCAAGCGCTGAGACTGCACCTGGCAGACATACCCTCCTAAACCCCTGGCATGGCTGGAGGAGCTCCTGTCACTGTGAAGGGAAGATTCCCTGCTTCCTGTACGAAGATGGAGACACACTGCTTCACTGTCACCCTGTTGTCCCTCAGAGGACTGATCTTTGGAGGAGCTCGATGCACCGGACAGCATTTCATCCCCAAAGCACCAGCAGGGCACACCAGCAATTGTTGACGCCATGGACAGGCAGTCTCTGGTCCCCAGTGGGAGCCTTGCTGGCCACAGACACAAACTCCAGCTCCAGCACTTAGCCCATGCAGGATGTCCTGTGGGATGCTGCCAGAGCCGTCACTCTTTGCAGGCTCACACCTGTGCAAAGTGTTGGATTTGGCCCCCTGTTCAGCTCAGGGAATTATTTAAGGATACATTTTATTGCTTTGGTTTATTAGACTCACAGTGATTATTTTCTAAGCTGAATTTATTTATAATTAATAATGCAATTGGAGGTGAACAGAAGTTGAGGGTGCTCGGTGCCTTGCTGGGCCCTCACTATCTGAAATACCTGAGCTGTAACAAGCAGCTCACCCTCTTGCCCATTATTTGAGTGATGGACTTAAAGATGTTTCACAGACCCTCTGGCCATTTGTTCCTGGGTTCATCGGGCCAATGTCCTTGGGGCTGGCTGCCAGCACTGACCGTGACCCCCAGGTGACAGCTGCCACCACTGCCCTGTCCCTCTACTGCCCCTCCACACTGGGGGTGTGCAGAGCTCCCAAGCCTGCTCCAACAGGCTGGCTGTCCAGGTGAGGCCCTTCATGGGATCCACAGCTCTGCAGACATCCCGACCTGTCAACGTGGCAGCTGTTTCTTGGGCTGAGCTAAGAGAAGAGTGAACAGGAGAACAGAGAGTTTTCCATTATCAACACTTGTACTGGAAAACGTGCGTATCCTAAAATATGTGTATGTCCCTTAACTTTCTTGTTGGGTTATTTTTTCCCCTCGAGGATTAGATTTTGGGTTGTTTTGCCTTCCAGTTTTGTTTCATTTTGGGTTTTGTTGTTTGGATGGGGTTTTTTTTCTATTTGTATTCAAACAATCCAGCATTCTTTTTTTTTATTATTCATAGGATTGTAAATGGAAAATGTACATGGAGATGGACGGGGATGAAATTGCAATAACCTACATAAAAGATGTGACATTCAACACTAACCTACCTGATGTAGAGGTTTTAAAGATGACAAAGGTATTTACGGCCTTAAAGCTTTCATGAATTCACAGATCTCAAACAAAGACATTAAAATACCACAGCAGTCGACTTTTGTGCTTGCAGAAGCTCAATCTCTTGACAGCTTTTAAATAAAATGCACATTTTAAACAGATTTGTATCATAATAGCAGTTAGGTATTTTCGTTCTCCTTTAAGCTGACAGTAATGTTAACAATAGAAAAATAAGAGAAGGAACTAATTTATATTTTCTTGTTTTAATTTCGTGTTATATCCTCTGAATTTATTATCCCTTTTAAAGAAAAGAATGATCAAAAAATTACTGTCTTTTTCAAGAGAAAAAACGGATTTAAATTTTCCAGAAACTTCATGTGATTTGCCTGGGATTTTTGTGGGATTCTTCTCTTTCTCTCTCTCTCTTCTCTTTTTTTTTTTTTTCTTTTTTGGCATGATTTTAGAACTTTTACATGGGTCTAAAACTCTCATGCAACAGTAGATTGCAAAGACTGAAACCCATTGCAGGCAGTACAGCACTGAGTATCTGCAATTCAGTGTCACTGGAAATTCTACGTTATGTCAGAACCTGTCTGTAAATATTTACAGAAAGCACTTAAACTGCTTTTCCTTAAACAACAGAAGTTTTGTTAACACAAAAGGCATTCTGTTAGCTGTTGTTTTAATTTTTTGGGTTTATTAATATGTTCCACCTGGTAATAGCTAACAAAATAAATTTCTAACTGAAAAAATATTAAGCTTGATTACCAATTATGCTGCTCTAATGTGCCCTGATAAAAACACCCAAACTCTTAAATGCTTTTAACTGTGAATTATTGGGGTAAAATTGTGGGGGAACCTTTGGTTATTTTTTCTAAAGATAAAAATGAAAAGCTGATTGTCAGCACTCAGAATTTTACGGAAAATGTGATATAGGTATGTTTGCCAAAAGGGATTATAATATTTAAATCATGCTAATACTGTCTTTATAGTTAGTGATTTCTGGAACAACATTTGTGATTGTTTTATTATTATGAGTGTTGTTATTATTAATTTTCTGAAAAGAGGCAAATGGAAGTATCTTTGGGGTGATTGAAAAACAAGTCAGGAGATGAAGAGCATCTTATAAAACTCCCACCATGTTTTTTCAGCCACCGTTTGTAATGGAGAAATGGATTGTGGGGATAGAAGAACAGCAATCTGTAGAATGTGTTGTTACATATGAGGTAAGCTCTAAGAAACAAATAAAATCATTGATCCAACATAAAACCTACCTAGGCGGTGTGGAAATAGCATCCTCTGGCTTTGTTGTATCCTATAATCAAATTTCAGCAGCCTGCAATTAATTGTAAAATCTAGAGTTCAGAGCAAAAGCTGAATGAAGTTTATAGAGACAATGGCCTCAGCCTGCTGCCTGGGACAGCTCTGCTTCTCAAGGACAAAGCTCCTTTTGCTTCAAGTGTAATGGTCAGTGTTGTTTGCATTGCTTGAAGAGGCTGGTTTTTATCTTTTCAATGAAGTGCTAATTAGGAGAGCAGAGAAGCAACAGGAGAAGAAAGAAAATGAGAAATCAAGAGTAAAATAAGATAAGAGAAAACCCTGAATACAGTTTGATATGGTAGAAATTAGCCATTATTAAAAGGGTTTGCAGTTATTTACAATGATGTTTTTATAAAGACCAATGCTGTGCATCTAAAGGAGACTAGTAATTGAGATTCCAGCTCTGCCCTGAACAAGGATTCAGGCAGTGATGGAGAAACAGGGAAATCCTGGATCTTGCTTGCTTGTCTCAGAAGTGAAGAACAGTAGTTTTCTTTCAGCCTGAAGTTTCTCGTAAGAGTCATGTGTCTTTAACAGCAAACTGAAGGGTTTGGTACTCCAGGAAAATTTTGCTGGGGGTCCCTCTGCAAAAATACCTGCTTAGTCCTACCCCTTTTAGCAGAAAGCAGTGCTTTTAGCAGAAAGCACTTGGTGCTCACATTAATAGAACCAGTAAAATGTAATTTTATGTTTGTAGAGGAAGGCCTTCAAATCTTTCCTCTGCATGGTACAAGAATTGAAACAGTTATTCTCTACCACATTTTTAGCATAATCACAAAGTACCAGCCAAAATTATCTAGAGACTAAAAATACTTGAGAACTGGCTAAGTGGTTTTGCAAAATAGATTCTTTATTGAAAACACTGCTGCCACCCAGGCACTAGTGGAATTTCCCTTATAGACCTTAGCGTGTTGTGTGTTGTTATGTCCTCACGTGTGTTATGCCCTTCCTGAGCAGAGTGATGTTAGAGCTCCCAAAATGACCAGGCACATCCAAGCTATCTGCTGGAGCAAGGTGAAAGTGCAGGACGAGGTTGAGACAGTACAGCTCATGATACAGACCTCGGTCCCCAACTCAGAGGGGAACTCGCGGAGCAGATCTGACTCAGGTAAGTCAATACGTGCAAAGTTTATTACTGGCATAAGGTACTGCCTCTGTGGGCTACCACATAGAGCATTTAATTCAGAGTACAGAGTTGGTGGCTTTGAGACTGTGTGAGGGAGAAGCCCCCCAGGCCACAAGAGGCAGCCCCACAAGGCACACTGGCACATCTTTGCAGGGGAGCTGCTTCCTGGGCTGGTGACTGCAGTGGTCTGTAAGGAGCAAGGACTGAACAGCCTCAAGGGAGCCCCCTGTTCAGGACAGCGTTGGCACTGGTCCCGTGGGACATATGATGGCCACCTGAGTGTTGATAACAAATGAAGACCCAAACTTGAATCCTGAGCCTGCTGCTTCCAGATTTATAAGGTCTCTGATTTACATCCACACCCTTCATAGGAGGGCATGGGGGAATGGCAGAGGAGATAGTGTCTAGCAAGTATGTTTCAGTATGCAGGTTTCTTTTGAAACCATGACTTTAAAAGAGGTTAAGAGGCAAGCAGGCAATTCCCATCTGTCTTTCTGTGAAAGAAGGTTCATCTCCGTGCAGGTGGAGCTGTCTGCAGTGTAGGTGTCACACTCACTTTATGACACAAAAGACAGTTTCCTTCTGACATATTTGACATTAAGTTGAAGTGATTTAAATCTCTTTAGATTCAAACAAAGTCTGGGGAAAGGAGGAATGGAAGAGATCATCTATTACATTTTTAACAGGAGCAATCCTAATGAAGACAGGGCCACTACCCAGCTTCCACAGAACTCCCCACAATCAATGCAGCATTCTAGCGAGAGGCAGTGAGGGTTATGCTTTCCTGTTGGAATTATATTAGCAATATTTAAGGACAAATCATTCAAATCTCTCTAGAGCAAAATTATTTTAGCTGCTCCCCATGGGTTTTTGGCCAGAGCTGTGGCCTCGGATAAGAGGAATTCCTGGTCTCTGCTCTACCCACAAAGTGGCAAACCAGGCAGCCCTTGCAGTTCAATGGAAAATTTACTACGACTGTATTTGCTAAAGGCTTTCATGGAAACCACAGGACTGACTTTCAAAACCACTTCAGTCTGATCTCTGAGAGCTACAACTTTTGTTACAACCCCAGGGCTGTCACAGTAGGTGTAGAGGGAACTGTAATACCCTGAGTTATTCACAGTTAAGCACTGTCTGAGCTATCCTGGCTGAAGCCTGCTGCCTCACTGGCTTTTCCTCATGCAGAGTTGATTTTCTGCATCCATCATGAAGCCGGATGCAAAGTGGTTTGAATTCTGAATTTGTAGTAACAATAACAACTGAAGTAGCTCTGGTTGTTGCAGTCTGTAGCACTTTGAAAAGAAATGGGAGCAAGAGGAGATAAATGTAGCTGCTGCAGCCAGGATTTGCGCTAGATCTGCAACACCTCCTCTCTGCACTAGGCTGCGAACAGCATGATCATGCCGGATGGGAGAGATGCAGGTAGAAAGTGATGCTACAGCGATGCTGGTACCTTGGGGTGGCCACTCTATGCCTGCTGTGGAGGTCTCCAGGTTCTTTTGTAATGAAAGCTGTGAAGAAATCCGCCGAGGTTGCCACAAGCAACAGGGCACATTTAAACCCAGGCTGGGTTAAAAACACTGGGAATCCACCTGAACCGCTAAATGGATGTTCAGTGTCTTCTAGTCTAAGCTCCATAAACTCCACTGGCATCAGAAATATTTGTATCACTTGCTATTTTAAAATTCCAACATTATGTTCAACCATAACACTCAAACCTAGGACTGTTTGCTGCCAGGCTGGGAGGGAAGGAGTGTTTTGAGATATATTGAGGTTCTTCCAAGAGAAACCCTGGTACCTAACCTCACACCTGTGGTAAACCTGAGAGTGGTTTTCCATCAATTCACAGAAGGTTGACTCAATTTCCATTTCCCTGCCAGGCATTGACAGTCAGTGGATGCAGACACTGCGCATGCAGCAGATAGAAAAAGCCATTTCTCTGCAGCACGGCCACCCCCACAGCCCGACCACAGTCACCCACTACCTGCCCTACCTTCGCAGCCAGGACTCCTACGCTGCGGCCGTCAGGAGGACACCCGCTCCCGTCACTCACCACTTCACCTCCATCAGCCACTCCAGGAACTCCTCTCCCATCTCACACAGCCTGATGAGAAACCTCTCCAACCTGCACCTGAACTCGAAAGGCAGCAGCGCCTCCAGCACGGCCTCGGACACGCCGTCCGAGAGGGACAGGTGTGCCGGCAGGGGCAGGAGCAGCCCTCGCAGCGGTGCCTCCCGCAGCTCCTCGGACGGGCGGCGCAGCGGCACCAGCTCGCCGGGCCCCTGCCGGCAGCCNGGTACCCCCGCGCCCCCGCGCCGCCCGCCGCCATCCCCGGCATGCCCGCACAGGGTGACAGCGAGCCCCGGCGGGGCGACGGCGAGAGCAGAGCCAGCGAGGGCGGGTGGATAAAGGTGCAGCACGCGAGGAAGCCCCACAGGCAGGCTGCTGGCAAGCCGGGCAAGGAGAGGGCCAGGGGGAGCTGGCGGGGCCGGAGGATGTTCTGAGAGAGGAGTTTGGCCCCTTATGAAACTGAACGTTCAGCCTAGAGAAGATGAACCTGCTCCTATTTAATTTGCCGCACTGAAGCCGGTACCCGCCTGGCCCAGAGCCTGCCAGGGCACAGGGGGAGCTGCCGCCCCTCCTCCTGTCACTGCCAGTGCCGAGGGGTTTCCTTTGGTTTTCTCCCCTCCGTTTGGCTGCTCACGTTCTCAGCTGACTGGATATCCACTCATTTGCTTAATATTTCGATAATAAAATCAGTAAGGCACAGCCGAGTGCCACAACAAAAGGCTCTCCATTTCATCCTTAGGGAAAGAGTTGTGCTATTACCCCTCACCTCACTTACGCTTTCAGACCCGAAGTCCAGCTCTGAGCAGTCTCCTCACCCCTTGTCTAGTCTGCTTCTGCCAGGGCTATAAGAAAAGGTGGTATTTTTATCAGAGCAGCATAGTCTGAAAAAAAGGAACACAGAGACATTTTCCTTCAAGTCTACTTCAGTAGCTTCACTTCTTCACTTTCAGCTTGCCATCCCCTCTCAGGAATGTCTTACTTTGCTCCTGATTAAAAGCCCCAACACTAGCTACCCACCACCGCTGAGCACATTCTGTCACATACACAGTTGTCATAATCAGGAGTATCAAAAACTAAGCTTTATTCTTCTGGGGAAAAAAATTAAAATAGAGTAAGAAAAAGGCATTACCTTTATCATAGTTACAACTAACCCCACTGAAGTCTATGATAATGTTTATCCCTGGGCAGCTGGCATTTTTTAATTGAATTTTTAAATGTGGCCAGACTGTGTCGCTTTTGTCTTTCAGTCTTCAGGTAGTAAAGAGAAGGTCAGCAAAGTTTCTGATTAATGTGGTCTTTAGCTCTGCTGAGAACAAAGACACAGCTTAGACTCAGTTGGCGTCAGAAAGTTTCTTCATGGCCTTTTCACTCCACGTTGATTTCACACAATTAAAAAGGAGGAAAAAAAGTTTGGGTTTCACAAGATGCAAGAGAGAAAAAAAGGAAGAAACAGATAAAGGAAGCTGAACCCAAGTCAATGCATGGTACCCTCTGAAAGCCAAGAAACTCTAAATTAGAGATGCCTTTGAACAAGGTGCTACACACCATCCATCCCAGGCAGTACTTGCGGGCACACAGTTGTGAGCAATGCTGGCAGAGCTGCTGGCATGTCACCCACTCCGGGTGAGAGGGCTAACACCATAGCCCCGTCACTGAACAGTCAAAAGGACATGCCACTTCCCTACTCCACACAAAGGTCACTCCTAGGGGTACATGCAGGTCTTCTCCCTCTGATTACAACCTGCCCCAAAGCGGGCTGAGACCTGTTGTGAGTTTCCAATACCTACCAGAGTGAGCCGGGACTCACATTTCATTCTTTCAGGACAGGGTCCACCAAAACCAGTGGAGCAGGACACAACTGGTACCAGATGTCAGGAACTGGTCTGTCATTCAAGTGCAATTAAGAGCAGAAAAAATAGACGCTTTACCCTTGAAGTGAATTTGGCTGCATGTGAAGCCCTGTGGTAACAAGGTTTGCTGCTTTCTTGGGGCTTCAAACTGGATGAAAGCTATTTAGTAACCCAGCTTCTGGCCCTGGTTTAGTGAGCCTGACAACTAATTTGGGGGTACATGGGCAATCTAGCACTGGATGTTACTCTGTCACAACTTAGCAGGGGACTGGGATTTTGACTAGGTTGGGGATCCTTCCCTGACATTTCTTGCTGTAACCGAAATGGGCTGGAGGATGCCAATTAATAGTAACTGCACCTGAGAATACTTGCTGGAAAGGGGCATGTGTTATTAAAATTTGCATATACGTCTCAGGAGTCACAGTTGGGCCTGCAGAAGCCCTAAGAAAGAAATCACAAGAGTTTGGAAGGGTACCTTTCTCTTCTAGGGTGATCAGGATGGTGGTGTAGTTGTACAAGTCTGAGACACTGTGGACTGGTGGTAGCAACTCAAGATTTATCAGCTGCCTGTGGTTGTTTGTCAAGATGTCCAGCAGGATTCCTCTGCTGTTTGTAAGCAATTTAATGTCGTGCCTAATTTTAATCTGCAATGTACTGTTTGTCCACATCTGTTGTATTACAGTGTTCATTAGCATTTAAAGAAGGAATGGCTGGTATTGATCATGCCTATTAAAATTAAACAATCATACATTAGTGACTGATTAGAAATCCTTTTGCTGCACCAGCATTGCTGGTTAAAGCAACAGTGGGTGAACTTATTAAAAAAAAAAGCCTCAACAAGATCTATTTTTCCATCTTGTTTTTATCACTCTTGATGTGATGGTAATTCATTAGAAATGAAAATGTGCTAACATTTTCACCCCCCGCTACTTTACAAAGCTGAGCCATTTTTTTTCATGTTTTACAAACATGCACCCAGAAGACCATGCACAGCAATGTGAAAAATCAGACTGTCTTGGGCAACTACCCCACAACAAATGCTCTTTGGAAAGGAGCCATGCTATGTTTACTTAGGGTTTTTTTACAAGTCTGTTAAAGCCAATCACATTTAAGTAGCAGTATGTCTAAATTTGCACACTAGGAGCTGGACACACTGCCCTCCATCCACACACATACCCTGAGCAGTGCTACAACTGCTGCATCCTCCCTCCACAGTTGATTCTGCAAGTGGCACAAAATGCACTGCTGTTGAACTGCCTCTTGCTTTTCTGTCTTTCCTTTCCCTTCGTCTTCATGTCTACGTGCATGGATGTTGATGTTTTCTTAATCCCCAAAAGGTACCTGCATTTTCCTTTTCCAGGGTTTAAAAGGCTCTGAAGCCAGCTCTGAGATGGCTGCTGAAATGGATGATGAAAAATAGCAGAGAGCTCGTGAAGGCAAATTCAGATCTGGACATCCAAAGTGAGTGAGTATTTGCATCAAATTGAGAAAGTGTTTACAAAATCAGGTAGAAATTTTCTTTCTTTCTTTTTTTTTTTTTTAAATGTAATTAAAGTGCAAGACTGACTGTCAGAGCTTACACAGAATTTCTTTGTTCATTCAGCAACCTTTTACTCTGGATGTTGGGGACTCACAAGGGTTGCCCAGCTCTGTCTGGATGCCAGACATCAGCAAGAAGGTGTCAGGGTGAGCAGCAGCATCTCTCCCCAGCTGTTGGTTCTCGATGCTGTCAGTGGGTTGAGAGGGAGGAACCAGTGCTCACTTTAGACAGGAAGAACAGGTTAACATCAACATCATGATCCTTTGTTTTCTGCAACCTTACAGGCTTTCCCCCCACAGCTGATGGCAGGACCAAAAAGACTTCTTTCTTTTTCTGCCAACAAAGCGTGTGGTTCGATTTTTATCAGGTTTTGTTGTTTGTTTGTTTTTGTCTTTCCCATATACCTAAGGATGTCTTTTTTTTTTAAAAAAAAGGAAAAAAAAGAAAAACAGGGGGATGATGGAGAGCAGACACTTACTACTGAGGTCAGCAATCATTCTTCTTTAGCTCAGCAAGGTGTCCCAGAGCTGGGTCTGACCCTGGTGGATATTGGCTTCATAATTACACAAGTTTCCCCAGCAGCGCTGGTGTACCTACCACTGCCATCAGAAGGACTGGCTGTCAGAGGTGAGTGTCCTGGGGTCCTGCTCCTGGGGTCAGACAGCCAGACCAGCAGCCTGGTGTGGCACTGCACAGGGATGGGGCCAAGCGACTGCACTCTCAGGGCGCTTTTTCCCTGTGTCTTGTAGACCATGTGTGCTTCTGTGCCAGATGCCGATTCAAGCACCTGTGACACCCTGCTCCTAAGCATAATGGGCAGCATGTGAGTTTTGCTCCCTGGAGCAAAAACATTGCCCAGCCTCGCAAACACGGGCCACTTTTGTTTGCATACAGCCAGGGCACGAGGGGGCTGTCCACATGCAGCTTGCTCGAGAACCAAAGGTCTTCCTGAACGGGGGAGAGCTGCTCAGAGGCCTTTTGTAGCTGCGCATCTGCCTGAGTTGGAAGAGTATGAAATGGAAGAGTAACTCATTGCCCAGCTCAACCCCTCACACAAGCCTTTCCTTTTCCCACAAAGCCTTTGCAAATTCACAGAAGGATGATTGTCACAGAATTGACAGGCCACTGAACTGTTGAGGGGGCCCCAAAATCATAAATAACTCCAGGCTGTTCCTCATTCTAACCCCTCGTGACATGAGCAGACTGTCAATCCATCCCAGGGCAGGAGAGCTGCAGAGGTTGCTTTTTATGGCCTGGGCAGGAATTTCCCCCAGCTCAGTGTTTGATTTGGGCACCACTGTAACCTTTCTCTCTTCCATTTCTAGGTGTTGCTTTGGCCTCATACTGATTTTGACAGACATACCAAAACATAATGCCTGTGCTGCGTATGTGAGCAAGATAAATAGAAGCAATGATCAGAGAGGGGAGATGAGGTGACCATCTGACCCCTCTTTGATGGGGAACACGGCTGGCAGGGTTTCAGCCTGTCTGCCGCCACAGCACACGGTACCTCTGTGCTGGGGGATATGACCTGGTCACACTGCCTGGGTGGGATGGGATGACTGTGGGACCTGCTCAGCCCATGCTGATGTTGCTGAAACCTGCCTGCAGCAGGGGGAATGCCAGCAGCCTCTCTGTCTCCCCTTCTGCACCCAGATCTCAGTGATGCCAGTGGATGAAACACTGCCATGCTCCCAGGAATGGTGGGTTTCAGGACTGCATTTCACAGGTGGTGTTGCTGCTGGTTGGTTTATTTCCATGAAATGCTAGAGAAAGCAAACCCAGTTCCTGTTCAGCTGGGAGGGGAGAGTGCCTGTTTGTGCCTCCCTCTGGTGCTGCCGTGGCTGAACTAATGCCCCATGAGATGAGCTTTCTTGCTGGTATCAGTGTGAAATGAGAAAGGGGTGTTTTTGGACATTGTTTACTTTTTAAAGAAAATACTTACTTCTGCAGTTTTGCTCTATCTTACCTGCTCCTGCTGATTATTTTCTAGCAGTTGACCATGTTTGACAACATGCTGAACGTGATCTGGCAACTTGCTGAGCTGATTTAAGGAGCAGAGGTTGCTTAAACCCTCTGTCCCTTCTCACTCAGGGCAACAGCCCCCAGGGCAGGGCACCTGTCACCTCTCTCCTCCTCTCTAGCTTAGCTGATGCTGCTGAGGATCAAACCCCATGTATTTTAAGACTTTCTATAACTTGCAGACTTGCTGCCAGGAACACTGGACTGTTCATCAAATATATGCAATTGATTTATTTGATTGTGCTATAGAATGCACTTTGACATAACAATAATAATTATTATTATTACTTTAGGCTGGGAAAGATGGGCAGTGGCTTATGTAACTGTGGAAAAACCCCAAACTGAGAGACCCCCTGACATTTAATGTCACTAAAATGGAAGCAAATAGCTGTGCTACCTCTGAAAATTGCATCTGACAGAATTATTTTCTGTATATGTGTCCACCATAGAAGGGTTTTTACATAATATTCTTATCTAATGAATTGCCAAAGCTTAGCAGTTCAAGCCAGTTTGCTGCGAAAAGTTAGAGGTTAGAGAAGTCTATTACAGCAATAACACTAATAAGGGTCTGCCAAGATCACGCTTGAGTACATGTAAATACAGGGCATTTGAGATGAATGTCTCAGAGGAGAGAAGAACGGTGCTGGGAGGCAGTGACCGCTTGGGAAAAATGAGAGCAGGGGGCAAAGCATGCAGCCCTTCTCTGCAGCTCCTACTCCAGCAGCACCTATGCTGCCCCCAGCCATCCCCTGCCTGAGGGTCGGAGCCTCCTCCAGGAAACTCCACAAGGCGCTTTGGCAGGTGTGAACACTGTGCTATGGAGAGTGAAGCGGGTTAATATAGTGGGGCTCAACACACGCGGTTGTTTTCCTGCCTTAGCAAGCAAGGTGAGGGCCCCCTGCAGCAGAGAGGGCATTTCCCTCATGCTGTGAGAAAACTCAAGGGCCTGAAAACTTGAGATGTGCCCTGGGGACCCCCTGGCAGGCAGTAGCGAGCCCTGAGAGAGGCTTTCTACCTGCCTCTCCTACTATCCCCCTCTTGAGAGGGCTGCCAGGAGAGAGCTCCCTGGGGAGAAGGTCGTGCCACCACCTGCGCCCCCACTCTCAGCCTCTCCCCGCAACCACATCTTGCTGGAGGCAACGCAAATAAACATTTGCAAAGAGGCAGTGGCAAAGCTTATATAAAAGGGAAAAAAAACTAGATTGCAGCAAATATTTTTGATTATTTTCTGATAACCTCCTGTTTCCCACAGCTATACATTTGCAGAACATTTTGTAAGCGATTTCTTTATGATGTGACTAAATGTAACTTGTGTTTTCAAAGGGAAATATAAATCAAAAGCCCAACAATGAAAGAGCTGGAATCCTGAGCTTTTAAAATTGGCTACTGCATATCAACAACAGCTACTTTTGATCAACATTTTTTGCTATGCATTTTATGGAATGGTTACAGGATACTCAAATGAGCATTGTAATTACACTCCCATAATGTGCATCATAATGCTCTGGACTCCAAATGATCTGCTGCAACTTGCACTTGGAATAATCATTAAGGTGTCTGTCAAAACTGATCACATTTCATCAATTCTCTTAGTGCACTGACGAATACAGTATCAACTGCACTTTTTCTCTCACTGAACTGTATTATTCCTTTGGTTTTCCTTCTCTGACTCCTTCCATTTCTGTGGTCTTGCCAGTTTGTGTCAGAGACACAGTATCGAATAGGATCAGACACGATCACCTTCAGTTCAACATGTCAGCCTTTACTAAAAAGGAAATTACAGCAAAGCAGAAGGAGATAAAAATCTGATAAATTAAAAGGAGAAAATCTATTGCTCCTTGGAGAAATTAAAGAGGAAAAAGATACTAACTGCATTGTGGAGGTATTTTGTGGAGCTGGTACAGTTGGTCTTACAATAAACTGATTGTACATTATAAATATTTAAATTTATTTTACAAAATCTGATTCTACCCTATCAGAGCACAGTGTCAAAATTTTACATTAAAAAGGTACTCCATAAAAATTCATGTCCAGCAAACATGTAGGGGTAATTAAATCTCCAAAAGCGGCCATCCTCCTGCTTCTGTATAAGAACAAGTGTGTTCTTTCTGGGTTACAATCAATAGCAGGTTACCTGATTATACACCTTATTATGTCTTGTATAGTAGTGTGAGCCACTGGAGGGTGACATGTAACAAATAGATATGCTCGATCAGATCTTTTCAAGAAACACACCTTACAGGGGAGAGAAAAACAATTAGTGTGTGTTATAGGTTACCGATTTACAATTTACATCATAAATCAATGTCTGATTATTTTAATGCAAAATGTTTTAAGCTTCATTTTATTGCACTAATGGTTTCAATAACACACTATAATTTGCTCAGACAGAGCAATTGAAGAGGTGATTGGACAGCTCTTACAGAAATTTTTAATTACTGTCATTAGTGGCTGCAATCTTTTCTATGGAGCTAAGATACAGGTTATTGCATTGTGCCACAAGTACTCTGTGGCTGTGAGAATCCAAACTCTCCCTTTCCTCTGAAATGCTTGCTTCCATAAATATGTGTCACTGTGCAAGTCTCATCACAATAATTACTAGCATCACACAAACATTAACTAATGTACCCACATGCTCTTTTAGGCAGGTGTGATGGTACATCCCCACCTTTGGGCCACACTATCATCTCAGAAATACTCATTAGGCCTTGGCCTTGATCAACAGCACCTGGGCTAAGCTTCTCTTAAGCTTATCAGAAACACTGTCTTTTCCCAAGAGCTTATGCTGTCTAGCGAGCTGCTGGTTTTTAACCAACAGCCCTGAAAACTGATTTTTTTTTTCCTGAATAACAACCCAAGTGGAACAAAATTTTTGTTATCAAACTTTCAAAGAAAATTACTGCCCCAAATTGTGGCCAGGATGAAAAATTACTATGACTAAAGCCCACTCTCTTGCAACCCTGTAAACAGCAGTCCTGGGTGAGACCCTTTGAGCCCTCCTGGACTGCAGTGGGCTATGACCAGCATCTCCCTCGGAGTGAGATGCCTCTCAGAGACGGAGAATTCTCAAGTTTGCTGTACTTGGAGGACCACCACTGAACACCAACAACGGAGCCTGGGCTGATACACCCACTCCTTGAGGCTCAACCCATTGAGAAGATGCAAAGGCATCTGACGTGAGTACTTCACTGAATTTGAGGGGAATTTTTCAAGTGTATGTACATACTCCTTTAGGTATGTGTGTGTGTGAGTATGAATATGCTATAACAAATGTACTATGAATGTTGGCCTCCTAGATTCTTAAGAACTTTATATTCATAAGGAAGTTAGGTCTATAATTGAGTTACTGTTATGCTATAGTAAATTCTATAAGAATTTTCTGTAAATTGTTTACATTAAGCTATCAATTCAGTGCTGTTAAGTTTAAGTGCTGTTAAAAACCTTTAGGCCTAAACTGTTGTTCGAGTCCAGGACTAAGTTTGGCAAGGAGGTCTACTTTGAACCTTGTGACTCAGCAGGAGCGTCTGCCTTATTCCTTTCTATCCTTTGTCTTTCTCATCCTCACCCTTTTTCCATGTAGAAAATTTTTGGTTGCTTTTAGTTTTCCATTGCTTGATTTTAGATTTCAGTACAATTTTTCTCTGTGTGCTTTAACCATCTACTAAGTAGTGGAGAGAACCTTGCCAACAAACTTTGTAGCACTTTCACTTCAATATTAAACTGCTTTTGCTAATACCTTTGTTGGTGGTTCTTTGAGTGTCCTAAAACACTCATTTGCAACAGTATTGCTCAAATTTGATTAAAAAAAAAAAAAGGGAAAGGAGCATGAAGTGTGTTGTCCATAGTTAAGAGAGGAAGTGTGTAGGAGAGGCAGGGTTGGGGCAGCAGGAGTCTTGCCTCCAAGAGAGAAAACCTGTGTTACAATGCCAACAGCTGAAACCTGCAGGGGGACATGGAGAACAGTGCTTGTCCTTCATCCCAGCAGACCAAAGGTCACATTTATTGTTTCTGACAATGGAGCTATTGTTGAAGCTCCATGTTGTTGCCAGTGCTTGAAGCTCCCAATATGGAAGCAACTTCAGTTCCCAAAAATTGATGCAGAAAGCATTGCACACTCAATCTACTGCATGTCCCTCTGTAATTTTAGCACATCTTCCAGGGAGTGCTACCATGTACTGACAACTTATTTCAAGGACAGATGAGAATTTATCAGACTATTTTTTTGGAAACACCTGATCAAATACTGCAGATGATCTTTGCTGGCATGTGAGCCCCTGAAGGGTGAGCTCACTGGTAGCACCAGAGGGGCCATGCAGGACGGGAGACTGAACAGGCAGGGATGTTTACTTCCATTCACATTAGCCTAATTTAAGTGTGGCTTAATGCAATGCCCTCCTGGGTTCAGCTTTGCACATCTTTAGTTATTGTTAATAGCTAGATGTAGGACAGTGGTGCTGCCTATGTCTTGACAAACACAGGGAAACATTTCCATCACAGTAAAGCCAATTGGTTAGTTTGTTCTGCCCCTCCACCAGAGGCATCTGGGCCCTGCAGGGCAGAGCAGGGGCATGAAGGGCATGAAGATGAAAACAGGAAATCACAGTGGCACAGGTCACACCAGCCATCACCTGAGTTACAGACCTTCATTTTCCTGTACCCTTACAGTGTGCTGTAGGAAGGGAAGCCCTTGCTCTTCACATGCTTCCCATTTCTCTTTTCCCTTTCAGGCTCCCTTCTCCCCAGTCCTCTGTAGACTATGAGCTGACATACACAATTTTCAATAAAATAATTCTTTTTCACTTATTAAAGAAAAAAAAAAGCTGAAAATACAGTTTACAAAATGTCCTGTCCACTGCTCTGGCCTATTAATTTTAAAGTCATTTGACTACATATATAATTTGAAGAATGCTGTTTGCATTAAGCATTAAATGGAAAATCAACTGCAGTCTGAAGTTTTGCTTCAGGTAGTGCCATCAGTAGCATTACATTTCTCCATAAGCATTACATTACTCCATAACATTTCTTATGATGCTCTTAAAACCTGTGAAGGTTGGCTGCTTTTCTAGTAAAATTCTGATATTAGTGATTCAAGATGTTAAGGCTGTCACTGTTTATAAACTTCTTCCCTGTAAGTAAACTAGTACTGGTAGATTTCTTTTTCTGAAAGAAGTAAAACTACATCAAAATTCAAAGAACATCCCCCTCTTCCCAACTGAGCTGTCCTGTTTGGAAACCATCTGGGTGGCAATGCTCCACAAATGTGGATTTAGAAGAATGGAGTGTCGTCAGGTCTCCAGAGAACCGGTTTAGTTCATGTGCTTTTGTGCGTGTGCTGAGAAGCCAGCGGTGCAGGTAAGTATGTAATTATGGGCTTATTTAAAATGGAGATTCTTTTACGCGACAGACTGCAGCACGTGCAGGAAGAATAATGCCCACAGAAAACAGAACACCTCCGCCAGGGCTCTTGTACCCTATTGCGCTGTAGCCTATTTGCAGGCTTCGGCTTAGAGATGATTTGCGGTTTGCCTTACACGGGCACAGGTTTGTGTGCGGGCGCAGGTTCGAGTGCAGCAGGCACTGGCCCGCTCTCAGGGGGCACCTGGAAATGCTCAGCAGCAACAGTGGCACTGCTATTGAGCCCCGCTCAAACCGCAGGGTAAGCAGCATTATAGCAGACACCGGGGTCACAAACCCCATGCAGCTTCTTCGGGGCTTCTCTCATTGCTATTGCTGCCAAATACCACATAGCAGTTATTTTGCTGCGTTTAATGCCTGTACTTGATTTAACGTGCTATTATGTTACCTAGAATGCTTTAAAATGACCGGTCTGTTTTTCTCTGGGCTGGCCTCAGACAGTATTTTGTTTGCAGAGGGCAAGGCAGCTAACTTTGTAGAACTCTGTCGCACTGCTGTACTACCAAAGGACAGCCACGAGACAGGACCTTGCCTTTCCCGCGTGGAGAAGCCCCCACTGCCCCCGAAAACTTGGGGGTTTTATTTCAGAGTGGTGGAAACCAGCCCGCGTTTGGCATATACAATTATTTTTTATTTTAGAAAACGCAGAGAGCCATAACCCCGCGCACCGCCCCGTCCCGGGTGGGCCCGGCCCCCGCCCTCTCCGGCGGGGAGCTTTTCGCGCCACACGGCCAGGCCCTTGCAGCTCCACAAACCCCACACCGCGAATGGGAAAAACAGCAATGGCCCCCCGCGCTGGCCCCTGCGGGGGTGTCCCGGGACAGCTGCGCTGCTCCTCAGCAGGGGTGGCCGAGCGGGCGGGGGGCGCGCGGGGCGGGCGATCC
>VWZF01005472.1:350498-379193 GCA_013396755.1 Sclerurus mexicanus | reverse complement strand
GGGGGTCGGGCGGGTGTGCGGCCCGGGCCGCCTGCGTGGGGCTGCCCTGCGCTCGGGGGGTCTCCCGAGCGTCCTGGGGCAGAGCGGTGCAGGGGGGGCCGGGGGTGCCGTCGGGGGGGCCCGGGCGGCCGTGGCGCTTGTGACCCCCCGTGGGTGCTGCCGCCTTGGCCTTCGGGTCGATGAGAGGCAAAATGGGTCATCGCCAGTAGAAATACTCCCTGGGAAAGGGAAAACTGAAGCCTGTCAAAAAAGGTCGTCCGAACCGGTGGCAGAATGAACAGAACAGCGAGCTGCTGTGTCTGGAACGGTCGTTTCCAATCTCCCGTGGGTATGGTCCTTCAGCCTTCCTTAACATCTGCAGTGTATTTGGTGTTTGCCTCAAGCTGAAAGTAATAAAGCGGATTTCTAGGCACTATTAATATACTTTTACTTTTTTCCATCACTGTCTATGAAGACTGGGGTATGACATGCTTTGTGTCATATTTCTTGTCTCTTTGCATAAAAGAAGTGTTCTTAAATACTGAACAAAAGTCACCTATAACAATGATCAGAACTATATCGGAGTAAAAACCTATTCCCAACTTTGGGTTTTATTTCAAAGCTGATGTGAGTTCTGCTGACTTGCATTCAAGATTTTTAAACATCCTAAAATGTTCAAACCTCCTAAACTTCAATAGAAAGATATTCTTAGAAGGTAATATGCTGCAGTAGGTCTTTCCTTAATGGTGTTGCGGTTGTCATTTTGCAGCGCCGAGGTTGTTCAGGAAATAAAAACTTCACAGCCTTCCGAAGTACAAAACTGATTGCCATGGAAACATCCTCATCCTCTGATGACAGTTGTGACAGCTTTGGTTCTGATAATTTTGCAAACACAGTAAGTACAGTACAAGGACAAATAAAGCCATATGCGCAGTACTAGTAAAGCTTGCAAAAATGTAAAGCTGGTAAAACTAGTAAATGTTTGGTGCATGATTAAAACTACCTGCTCTGCTTATGTTTTTGTGTAGTAGTTATAAATCTATGCTATATGCTGTAATTTCATTTCACTCTTCACTTGTGCTTCTAGGTGGTAATTGTTGGAAACAGATTAGCTATTAATTCTCGCCTTTGAAATGTCACCTAACCTAACATGCCTGGTAATTTGCAACTGTGGTTCTGAAACCCCTTGTTAAATGCCTTAACTATTTTTTTTCTTTATTAAAAAAAGCTATTTGCTTATACTGCACTTATAAATGTTAATAATTTTCTGTACAACTTCCATTAAAGGATATTTTATTCTTGGTAGAAATGCAAATTTAGGTCGGATATTGGAGGAGAACTGGCAAAAATTTTTCACGAAGCCTCTGATGATGAATCTTTCTGCGGCTTTTCAGACAGTGAGGTTCAAGATGTATTGGTAAGACAGCTGATTTTAGTTTGCAGTTTTCTATTTAAATTCTTACACATTCTTAATTGAAAAATAATGCCAGCTTCAGCTTAACTCAAATGTTTTTAAAAAAAAAGCAGCATTATTGCATTTAATATACGTAATAGATACGTAAGGAAAAGGAATCAATAACTGCACATAATGGGTAATCGGAATCACGTGCCTGGTTTAAGAAAAAGCCTGTGCAAATAAAGATTGTTGTTTGATGCCTGTTGTTACTGATGACCAAAATAAGACTGTTTTACTGTGTCTAGAAAGAAAAATCAAACCCTATTGCAAACTGGGCTTTGAACTAAAGAGTCCTCACTGAACTTTCGGTATGTGGAAAATTTGTAAGCAAGATATCAGACTTCAAAGATAAGAAAATACTGGGATTTTATTCATAATTATTTCATTGGCTGGCTCTAGAAAGAAGTTTTCACTTGATATCATTGATGCTGTAAGATGACTGTTCTGACAGCTTACACAATTGGGTTTGGCCCTGCGCAGAGAACTGCATAGTGGCTTTTTTTACAGCCAAATGCTGCATGTTGCAAAATTGAACCCTTTACAAAGACAGTGCTCTTTCTCACACCACACAAGCTATCTTTGCTGTTAGACCTGCAAGTGACAGCTAGGACTGCTGCGACTGAAACTACGCTCCCTTTCCAGATGAGTTGCGGCAGTACCATGTGGCTCTCCCTGGGGGCGTTTATCCCCATGCTTCCCACTCCTCTTGTCCCACTTCTAAACTGCTAGGGCACTAGGCCTGGATGTCTAGATTTCAACCAGATAGCTTCTTTTACCAGCCACAGACAAAATATTGTTGACTGTATTTAATTGCAGAGCAACTCTCTTGGATTTACATGCTTCCCTTTGGGTTTGTTAACAGACACTGGAATTGGATTCAAAGAATGACACAAGTGCTGAACGTGAGGTTGCTCAGAGAGGGCAGCAATGTTCTACTCCTCTAAAAGTAGCCATGAGGTTTCCACTTCGAAGGTCAGAGAGGAGGAAGGGTGAGATGGAACCTCTTCCTGAAACACCAATGCCTGCTTCAGATTCAGACTCTGACACTGAAGAAAAGGGTGCCATGTTTTTAGAAAAAAGAGCTTTAAACATAAAAGAAAACAAAGCAATGGCAAGTACTCAATGTCTCCCTGGGGATTCTCCCTTTCCCCCCCCTCCCTCTCGACTCTTGGGGGACCTCTTTGTTTAAATGAACTGTAATGGGAATTTATGTGAATGTATTAAGAGGAATTTGCATTCCTAATATATAAATCTGATACTTTATACCCACTGGCATGTGAAAGTCCATAGGCTGCAAACCTAACAACAGAGTAAGTTTGAGCATTTCCAAATTACTTGCAGTCACTAGAACAAAAGTAAGACATAAAAGTAAAGAGTTGAAGAGTGACTGCATTTCCTATAAGTAATTGTACTTCTAGCCAATTGCCCTAATAGTCTGTAATAGCACATAAACACCCTGTTAAGGTTCTGCTTCATTTTTCTTTCTCTTGTTAGCTTGCAAAACTAATGGCTGAGTTACAAAATGTTTCTGGTATCTTTGGTGGGAGAAAATCATTGCCAGCTGTCAGTCATGTGAGTATAAACTTACTGCATTTGTCTTCAGATTTCCAAGAGTCAAATTCTGATATTACAAAGCAGGACTATGAAAAAGTTTAATAAACTGCAAATCAAAGTTCAGTCAGAATTTCATTGCTTCTTAAAACAGGTGTCCTCATTGCGTAATTCTCTTTTGATCTGTCACTGTATAAAGCAGAACAGATTAATTCATAAAGATTAAGTGTCTCTACAGACCAATAAAACTAAACAAAGTGCTGTGTAAATATGTGTTTATACAAAGGTTGGACGTAAGGGGGACAGTTCAGACTTTGAAGTTCAGGCCTGAATATTCTGTGAGTTCAGAGCCTTAAAAAACACCTGGCATTTAGCCTAACCTTTAAGAAGGTTGGGCGGTGAATTGGCAGTGTCATAAATTTCACTGCTGATTTATCTGTAAGGTGGATGAAGATTGAAACACCAAAAATCACAACTTCTCGTAGGGGTTCTGCTACTACATGGGGGAATTGTTGTATCCTATGCTTGCATGGATGCAAACTCACTTTTGCCTGTTTCTCTGTGTGGCAGAATGCCCAAGATGAATTTGCCTAGGATGTTTTTACCTTCTGTTTTCTTACTGTGACAGGGATAGACATGTTTTTGGGAAAGACGGAAGGAAAGCTTCTTTTGGGGAAGAATTCAGTAGGGACAGGAGCTGTCTGGTTTTCGCCTGTTTCATTAGGGCCTTTTAAACTTTACCAGGGACCAAAGCGACTTCCAAGGCGTTCAGCACCCGGATGCTCTCTGAGGAGGAACCCAGACCGAAGTTCTCGGCCTCACACAAGGTCCAGGTCCTTGATTGAAGGTCCTCCTACTCTTTTATCAGAAGAGGAAGAAGATGACCGGTACATCTTAGTGAGAAGAAGAAAGATGTCTGATGAATATGAGGTATGATGAGGGTCTAGTTCTCCTGTTGTGGGTTGTGAAGATTTTTTTTTAATCCCTTCAAGAAAACAGCATTTCATACAGAGCTGATGAGGTTTATCAGTATGCCATGGCCTCTCAAGAAGTACAAAAAAGAGCATATTATATGTGTTCTCCATTTCCCCTCCCTTATCCTTGAAAAATCACTTCCTCTTGCATTCTAGCAGGAATTAAGCAAGATCAGTAGCATCTCTGCATCCTGAAGATCACAGATCAAATGAAGGTGCTGAAGCTGCATTCTATCATGTATCTGTGCAAATATGATGGGTATTTTAGACTTTGACATTGCTCTGAAAATCCTCACCTTTGTAAAATTTTTGCTGAAACTAATACTGAAAGTACTGTGTCTTTGCTAATCAGCATGAAGCCCGATCTCCCAGGAGGGGTCACCGTGGTGCCATGGCTTTTCCACACGTTGTGCGCCCAGTTGAGGACATAACAGAGGAAGAGCTGAATAATATTTGTGAATCTGCAAGAGAAAAAGTATATAACAGGGCCATGGTAAGTATTTTCCAGCTTTGTAAAATGTGTACTTTGTGAAGTCACTTTCTTGTTATTCCTTCCTTGTGTTTTAGCATCTAATAGAGCAGCCTCCCTCTCACTGAGGGAAAGATGTGATTTTCGGGACAAATATGTGCAAGATCTTGAACCGTCCTTTCTTATTTTTACCTAAATCTGTACCAGGCCAATTAGCTTGCTTTTGCTCTGGAACACTATCACCTTTTCACTCTGAATTCTGTCACCTAAGTGATACCAGCCAAGGGAAGCGATTAACAGGCACTGAAGATGCTGTATTAAAACAGGCTGGGTTCAAACTTGCGAGTTGGCTTTCTGTTGTAGGATAAGCACTGCTGGCTGCCATACTTTATTTCCCTAACTAAAGTGCCGTCTTAAATGTCTTGTTTCTTTTTCCTGTGTTCCAGGGATCCACCTGTCATCAGTGTCGCCAAAAAACCACGGACACCAAGACAAACTGCCGTAACCCTGACTGTGTAGGAGTGCGGGGCCAGTTCTGTGGGCCGTGCCTGCGCAATAGATACGGGGAGAGTGTCAGAGCAGCATTGCTGGACCCGGTGAGAATGTTGGCCTTATTCGACTTAACTTGAGCAGCCAGACCTATTTGTTACTCCCAGTAAGAGTTTTTTAACAGGAGAACTGCTTACAGTGCTGTAGTATGTAGTGCAGGCCTGGCTTGATTCATCTTGAGTCACAGGACTTTGTATTGTGTAGAACTTGTTGTATTTGCTACCTCTGTAGCTTTATTTGCAGGAGTGAAGTATGAGAACAGAGCAGTGGCCAAAATATTCTTGTGTTTGAGCATCAGAATAGTGTTCTCTTTTGCCTTGCATTAGTGCTTGATGCCCTAAGAAAAGGAACTGTGTTGTGGACAAAGTGCTGCTGTTGTGGGCTGTGGTGTAGGAGTTAAAGGGAGTGGAATGCTTCCTGTTATGTGTAAGGCAGGCAAAGGAGAGTTTAATCCCATACAGACTGATGAATTTGTACTCTTGCACTGGTTTAAGCAACTTCTGCATGCTGATGTTTACTGCAGAACTTGGTGGGGAGCAGTTGTGGGTGTGAATTATATATGGCATTGCAGTTCACTTAAAAAGGCTTGCTTTCTGTCTTTTGTCTAGACATGGAGGTGCCCACCGTGTCGTGGAATCTGCAACTGTAGCTTCTGCAGACAGCGAGATGGCCGATGTGCAACAGGTGTCCTGGTCTATCTGGCCAAGTACCATGGCTTTGACAATGTCCACGCCTACTTAAAAAGGTAAGTATACTATTGTGTCAGTGATACAGTTACTTTAAGTGGGATAAGCATCTCAAAAGTGGGAGAGCAGAGCTGTCCACATCCTAGTTCATCAGGTAAATCTCAAGATCAGTCTGTTGCCTTCAGAATCTGAAACTTTGACATAGGATTTTTCTGATACACTGATTCTTACTGAAAACAAGTAGGATATCCACTCTGTCTTTTGGCTCTCAACTTCAGTGTGTTTACTGTCAGGGCTTCCACTAATTGATTGAAAGAGTTTTCAGTGTTTTGCTAAAAGCTAACTGATGTTTCTACTTGTCTTTCAGTCTGAAACAAGAACTTGGAATGGAAGACTGAAGCTGTGACTGCCTTTAAATTACATACTTTTACACCAATGTCATATTATTGCCTACAGTGAATTGTTTAATCAAATGAGATTACAAAGTGCCTTCCTTGCCTCCCCTTTAGAGTAAAAAAAAGGATAAAGAATTTTCATTTATTTCACTATAAATCATACTTGAGAGAACCATTTAATGAAGGGCTTCACCCACAGGCGGTTGTTTTCTCTTTAAACAACTTTGCAAAACAGGTAGTATCAGTCCTCGCTTTCACGTTAGTAACTTTTTTTTTCCTGAAAGGAGATGGGGCTTTAAGCCATTAGATTCACTCATGCAGCAACCTGTGTTGGAGGTTTATTATGCTTTGAAGTTGGTCACGAAAAGATAAAGATGTTCTGAAAACTCAGGACATTTTTCTCCACAGAACCAAGCAGCCAACTTCTGCAATACAGACAGAACATTATGACATTAATGATCAAAGGGAATTGTAGAATTCTCTAAAACAACAGTATGTTCTTGAGCTCAAAAAGAAAGTCCTAAAAGGTGCAGCTGAGCAGTCTCCATGCACTAATTTTTTTGGATTTACAGAGTACTAAACATGCATATTGGCCATTTCAAGGGAGATTCTCTGAGTGACTTAAAAAATGCAGCAGAAGCAGTGGGAGGTGGCACTTTTTATTTAGATAAGAGAAGGCCACTGTTGAAAGCTTCCACAGCATTAGCATTGCCCACTGGTGACAGTGATGTGAACGTGCTGGTACACATTGTGGAGTGACCACTGTCTAAAACAGAATGTACCTTTGTTAAGTTACTGTTTTGGCAGACTCTGTTCTCCCTGCTCTTGCTGCAACTGCAGAACTGCTTCGCAGAATCAGCAATGGTCTTGGCAAAGTAGAGGGTAGTGGTTTGTGTGGCTGTTGGCCAACTACAAGTGGATGAAAGGCGTTAACTTGTTTAATTTGGTTGTCAGGAAAAGAGGCAATGCATGTTTCTGCTTTTGGCTCCATGTGATTGTGGAAGGTTATTTCACATGATGTTTATGAAACCTAAGTACAGCAGAAAAGGAGCTGGAGAATTCTAATATGTTGTGTGCTTGGGGTCTCCTGTACTCTGCTGTAGAAAAGAACGTGCCATGAAAATTGCATCCAGAGAACCACAGAGTGTAAATGTGCTTAGTTTGCTTATGAAAACTACTGTGTAAGCTTTGTAAGGTTTAGAATGCAATGTTACAAATAATATACAGTTGAATAGTAGGAGAATCAGCATGGGTTTAGAATTCTCTGCTTGCACAGTACTTGCACTGTGTGTATACATAATGATCCACAGTTTATACCTTTCTGGGAATTGCATAAATGTGTGTGGGAGGGGAGGAGAGAGGAATTTAGAATCAAAAGATATTTATGTCTCAGTCTTGCAGTTATGTTTCATAAATCATCTTTCCTATTGAAAATCTCCTGTCCTCTCTTGGTGTGTTTTTATAGTGTGAATAGCTGTGCAATCTGAGGTGGAGAGTGCTCTTCCCTCTAGGTACATTTTGTGAAGAAGGAACTCATTTTAGAAATACGTGTTCTGACAGATAAAAGTGGGGGTTTTTTTCCTCCTAATTGCTTGGCTTGTCTCTGATTGCTAGAGTGTGAAAGTACTGTGCTAAAAGCAAACCCTTGTGTCGTATTATGGAGACTGCTGTATTTAGATTTACTCAGATCTACAATGTTCTGTACAAAAGTTTTTATTTTAAAAATAAAAATTTTCAGGTTTAGACTTTTTTTTTGCGTTTTGAACTGTTTTTAAAAAGCCTGTTGGATCTGCACTTAACCACCTTTCAGGTCAACTTCATTTGTGAAGTAAAGGAGTTGGTTGCTCCCATCATACCTGGGGGAACGGTGGGACTTGGACATCTTATTCTCCCCCACCCTTTGTCCCTGAACCAAGCTTGCTCTTATATTCATGCTGCTTGGATTAAATTGTTTGGTACCTGGTGACTAACTTGTGGTGGTTGAAATACAGAGTGCTTGGTTCAGGCCAGGTGCAGACTTTCAGGCAGGTGAGCTATGTGCTTATCCTTCTGGGTTTTTTCTACTTTTTTAAAAACCAGTGCCTACATCCTATGCTGACAAAGTTGAGAATTAAATTTTGGATACGTGTTGAAATCAGGTGCCTGCTGTTTAATTTTTTTTGTCCAAACAATCTCTAAAGTAACTTCTCTCAGGAGCTCTTTCCTGGAGCAGAGAATAACTTGAGGGGCATTGACTATGGGCTGATGTGAAGACTGGTTTGGATACTTGTGCTGCTTTTGCATTGGCATAGCTGAGTCAAGAGACAGGAGTTACATGAGAAGAAGATTACACAAAGCTGGCCTGTAGTGAGAGAAAATGGCAAAGTGATCAAGCAGAGGGACTGGGCTGTCCCAGCTGCTCTTTACTGGTGAAAATCCTCATGTTCCTCACCTAAAAGCTGTGTTTAGGTGAATTGCCTTTCGTCACACTGCTGGTGATGTGAGAATAAACTCGTATGTAATTGTGTAGGACATTATGTTTTATGTGATGATTTTGAGGTGTCTCAATACACCTCTTTCCCCAAGTCCCTCTACCGCAGGTACTTAAGTACTGTTGATGTTAACTTGAAAAATAATTGAAGAGATCATGGTTTACAACTGCAGTGAATGGGCAGCAATATAAGAAATTTCCTGGGGAAAAGATCCTAACAGCTTTCAGACCAAAGGTACATGGAAATGAATGAAGCTTATGTGTGAGTGACTGCTAATTTATTATTGACAAAGGCTGCATGAGCTGACATTCCCTCACTACTTTCAGCTTTAGAGCCAGGTGACATGCCCAGGTCTGACAAAACTGCTTTTTTTCTTTTTTTTTTTTAACCTGGTATAATAAATGAGTATATTGTATGGACTGATTAAATCAGCCATAACCATATTATCAGTAGATTTTCTTAGACTGGTATGTATTAATATGTCATTTGCTTCTTGCCTGTTTCACTTGCTTTTTAATTAAGCCAAATGCTGAGAAAAGGAGTTTTATCTTCCTTGCCAATTAAACTTCCTTCATTGTATATAAGCTACAAACACGGCATGGCAGTATTACTTCACAGGCTGAACTAGCATACACTAAACATTTCAGAGCAACACACTCAGCTGCTTACCCAGTTATATTAGTGTAGAGAACTGCAATGGAAATTCAAAAAAAAAATAGACATTACTTTTGGAAACTATCCCTCCTCCTTCCTAGCCTCATGTGATGATAGACCTTTCTTTTGTCTGCCACCAACCTAAAAACATATTTTGGAAGTGAAAAGCACAGAGATGGTAACATACCAAATCCACAGCATCGTTTGCTTAGGTAGGCTAACGGGATGAAAAAGGGCAAAATGGTGGCATCTAGTTAAAGAATGGCCATATGTGTTCCAGGGTGAGGGAATGTAGCTGACTTTGAAACTATCTGTACTCCACTGTGCATCTGAAACATTCAGCAAGAGTCACCCACTGACCTCTGCTGGCATAACCCAGTTTGTTCTCTCACGCCTTTTTGTGAGTGCAGCTCTTGCATGGCTAATGGCATGAGCTAGTGGGGAGATTTTGGAAACACTGCCTGCTGTTCTTTGATGTTCTTGGCCCCTAAAGCAACTTAAAGTGAGTAAAAAGAACTTTCTCTGTCAAGTATAGGCTGGCCAGTCTATGGTGTCCTAAACACCAGCACCCAGATAATGCTGGGCTTTGTCATAGATATATGTGAGTGTACGGGCTCCAAACACTGCAGAGAGGACAGCACCACCCTTTTATGCTTGGGTCTCTCTTCCAAGTAATAAGCCTGGGGCTCCTAACCTCACAAACCCTTTGGGTGTGGCAAACGGTAGGGGAATTGTACGTTTGAACTCAAAAATATAATGATTGGTACTAGGAGTTCTGAAAATGGGAGGTGAGAGAGAAGCTAGGAATCCTATTGTGACTGATACTTGTAAAAAGTTGTGGATATTGAATTTGTATGAAAATATGTCTAGAAAATAGTTACAGTCATTAAATCAGATTTACTTGTTGCTGCTTGGCACAGGCTTGCTTTCAGCTAGACTTGATTGAACTCTGGTCGCAAGAACGGCAGACAGTCCTGTTACATGAAAAAAACAAAGCAGAAGCCATGGTATGGTCAGGATAGGGTAAGAAAGCGTTGCATCTGTCTCTCTGTTAGTAGTACTTGAGTAGTATTTGTACTAATCACTTGAAATGGGAAAAAAAAATCAGCTGAACAGTAGATCTGGCTGTGTTGAGACCTACTGATACGGGTCTTCACTGGACTATGTCTACAGGTAAAACTTACCTCTACTCCTGAAGGCAGTTACCAAATGTTACTGAAATGAGAGATTTGTGTTTGGGTCCGAGTTAGTTTTCTGTCCTTTCCTGTCAATCTCAGTGCAGGCAAGGGGAATGAAATTATGTGTCTAGAGGCATGTAACAGAAGCCTACGGCAAGCATCTTCTTTTTCTGTTAATCACATACACAGTAACAAAGCAACCCTACCAGTGTTCTTCTTTTGGCCTTGCTTTACCTCCTTTTAGCTTGAATGTACAAGTGGTATGTTTGTGAATTGCTACATAACCTTCTCAATTGAGTGACACTAGGGCTGATGATGGCAGGTCTCCCACAAATCAAAATTGTTACTCATGTTTTCAGAGAATTAGCAGTTATGCTAATTATGTCCTTTCTGGATATCCAAACAAGCTCCTATTTGAATATAAAATAAAACTACTAGAAAGACCTTACTGAAAATTTAAACATTTTAGACTTCAGAGCTATTTAGATGTTTTCTACTTTATTATAGAGCTGAAGTAAAACAAGTTCAATCAGTGTCAACCATTTTGCTTAATGCCTTGGAGATTCACCATCTTTAGATATGCTCTAAAGTTCCAGATCCAGAGGCTTAGCAATGTTCCTACTCAAATGTGAACGAGCATAGGCACTCTTATCTTACATGGTTCTCTTCTTATATAGCTTATTAGCAGAATTTAGCAGTAGGAGAGATCCTATTTCTTAGTCCTTTTGTGCTATGGAGTTTTTTGTTGTTGTTGGGGGGGTTGGTTTTGGTTTTGGGTATTTCTTTTTGAGGCTGGTTGTAATGTGAATACAAGTGATAACAGTGAATCATCAGGAAAAAAAAAACCCTTTGGAAATAAGCCAGAGTCAAATTCTTTTCTCGTGCTCTGTTCAATCTGCTTCCTCTTTAAAAGAAAACTTTCACATTAGCAGAAAAATAAATGCTTAGCCAGAGTTCTTTTTGTGTCCCTTTCAGCAGGGAGAAGGGAATGAGTGTGCCGAGCTCAATGCCCATGCTGGCTTCCTCCTGCCGTGGAGAGTTAACACTCTAAAAGCTTTTTCTTCCCCCTTTATTTCTCTTTCCATTTAATTCTTATGAAAAAGTTGTGATGTTACAATTTTAGTATTGGAAACCAAGCACAGAGTTTTGTTGTGAGGAACTGAAATGCTTTGATAGAATCCTGGTTTTTTTCTGGGAGAAGTAACTTCTAGTTTTTAAAGGATTGGTGTGGCTGGGAAACGGCATCTGTACTACAAAGCTCTGAAGAGCACCTCCAGCAAATAAAAGTATACCAGCATATGTGATATCTGTGTACCCATTACAGAATACAGATACAGTGTTCTGTCAAAGCCTGCTGGAATGATCTTAAACAAGTCACTTTTCCTGTAGCTGCAAGACCTAAACCCCATTCACTCACATAGCTAAATTTGGCTTTCGAAAAAATTAACACTTGAATGTTCTTAACGTGATTACAATTAATTTTCATCAAGACATGCAGACTTACCCACAGCAAGGAATAATGCTTTTTTTTTTACTTCTGGGTAGCTCCTAGGCACAGACTGGAGATACATACCCTTTCTCCTTAGAAGCAGAGTTAGTTTATTTTTTAGACTTGCTATTAAGTATATTATGCATTATAGCTGATACAAGGGAGTGGAGAGTAGTGCAGTCAGTTACTTTTTATTCTCACCTGTTTTTTCCAATTTCCAAAATTTCCTGTTTAACATCTGATTATTTTTTTTTCCTGTTCTGAAGAAAAGTTATGGATGAGATTAACAGTTTGGCTGATATCAGGCTTAACTAACTCACTAATTAAGCCTGACTGCTGAAATCTAGCTTCTGTTTTCCCCTGTACAGATGTCACCTTATACTTTTAGCATATTAGGATCCACAAGGAGATGTGATTCCTGCCATATGTACGAGTTCCCTGCTATCTAGTGAAACAGCCAGCCTTGCTGGAGCTCCCTTGCACCTCCCAATATGCCACAGCTTGCTGTACATCGTGCAAGAAGATGTGGATTTTTTGAAAGGGTTTCTCAGAAGTCCCCATGATAAATGGCTTTGTTTGTACAAAACACTCAACTCTTCTCCACAGTTAAAAACACCTTAAGCTCTTTCTGTCTCAGTTTCTATAAAATGATTTCTTGGTATTTACATGGTACCAAAACTGTATGGACAATATCCATCAAAAAAGTCACTGGAGAGAAGAGAGGTACTAGAAGTGGCAGACCAAGGCACTGTTGCTATTGCTTTTACCTGTGGTTGTACTGAACTCTGCAGTGCTGTGGTTAGTGTGTTTCGGGGAGATGGAGTACCAAAAGTACAAAGAGGGGAAAGAAACTGTCTTGTTGCTCTTTGTGTGAAAATCATTCCACAAGTGCCACCAAATCCCACCACTAGCGAAATGAGGAAGGCTATGCTTTGTTTGACAGCCTATTCGGAAGCACAGGTATTTTTCATTCATTGCTGGTGAGACTGAGATTCATCCACAGCTATCACAACAGAAAGCCAGGTATAAAGGGACCTTATGAGAGCAAATATTAAGTGTCATGACATAGAAATGTTATTAAGTGAAACAGCAACTAAGGTGGATCTAAGTCCTGAGGTCCTATGCAGAGTTAATTGCCTACAGTTTACTGAGAGTTATGTGTGTGGGGAATCACTGCATGTTGGTGAGAGCCAGAGGGGCTGTTCTGATGACATACAGTGACAGGTTGGTAACCGCACTGTGCTCATTGCAGTGAAATCTGGCAAAGGCCAGAACTCAGTTTGGTCACAGCAAGAAGACTGAGTGGGAGATTGAGCTAACAATCTCAAGATTCCCTAGGTTTCCTTAAACTAAACAATCAAGGGAAAAAAATGCACATCCTTCAAAAATGTCCATTAAATAAGAAAAAAATCCTTTCAGGTATATGAATTGTCCCTAGTGACTTTAGGTTTACCCACACTCTTTTTTCTTTTGCCCTAAATGAAAGTCTTGCTTAAACAACAAAACTGATGGTACAGGCCAGCAGTGGTATTTATTGATGTAGATAAATTTGCTTTAAAATTATTTAAGTAGTACTTGAGCTAGGGAATTGGATTTACCTAATATAGTACCATCTAACCAGAGATGCAGAAAACATTCTTAGATGAAAGAAACGTAAAGGGTTTTCTCTTGGTGCTGAGCTCCTCTGATGTATGTCTTAAGACATTGCCAATGCATGCCTTTTGTCACAGTTCAAAGAGGTTTGTATGCTAAAGCCTGCAATTGCTGAAAAAGGTAAATGGGGCTGGAAAGGAAATATCATTTGCAGCCTTGGTTTGAACTATAGGTTCATGTTCAGCGTATTACATATGTCTTTATTTTTCTTAAACATGTTAAAAGAATGTTTCATCTGATCAATTGCTCTAAAAGCAAATGAAACATAAGGGATCATTGTTTGTTTGTGTGTTAGTTCTCTGAGATAAAATGCTTTGTTATATCCTGCTAATACATCCTAAATTTTTTTGGTATCACTGACTTAAAAGTCAGAGATGCCAGGCTAAAGCGGGCTGCTTTCTTGGGGGCTAGGAGAGATATTCATATTGGAGCATTCTTTCTTAACCTCCAGACAAACCCTTTATCTTCATTAATGTGCATTATTTTAATTTTTGCAACGGATATCCCAAATTCTGTTTTGCCGTCTGCTCCATGGCAATTGAGGCTTCGGAGGATTGGCTATTTACTACTTAATAGCTATGGATAGAAATACAGTAAATTCTTTACAAAATAAAAATCAATACTCACTGACATACTGCATATTGAAGAAAATAATTGTTTATGGCACACAGCTTAAGCTGTTCTGGTAATCACGTTGAAAAATACAATATTTATTCATTAGATCAAATTTAATGAGGCCTCCTGGCAGTAATTATAAAAATTACTGTAGCAGTAAATTACTAATGAGTTGTGATGTGCTTCCTACCTGTGAGGAAGGACTGGGGGTTGAAAAAATTGATATCCAGACAACACTAGGGAGGGTGAGATCTTGAGGCTAGGAGTCAAGCTCACAGCAGCGCGGAAGTTGTTCACTGCACCGGAATGGTTAAACTGAAAAAAAATAGCAGAGAGACTCATAATTGGGAGTTTCACTTTAAATAGATGGTAACTCTAGGTTTGTTTCCAAACCAACACCTATAGGCAAGGGAACAATGTTATCAATGGGAGGAAGAGACTTCTATACATCATCTTGCTACAAAAGCAGCTGAGTTGACCTAATTTACTGTAGTAGATCTTAGGCTGGGAATAGCTTCTTGCTTGTTGTAATAAAGTTTAATGCAAAACACAGCAAAGAGGACAATGTTTTCTTAGTGCCCTTAAATCTTCAGAACAGTCACCTAAGATGCGAAGCTAAGACAAAGGTTGAAATCCCCTACCAGCTTGCTTTGATGCAGGGGAGGTTGACCTCGATTTCTTTCTTCTGAGACAAAGCTTTAAGGAATTCAGAGGCTTTTGGTAGCAAATGGTACACAGTATGAATAACACCAAGGCATAAAGGTGTAAAAATGATGAAACTTCTATCAAAAGTCCAGGTTTCTGCTTAGTACAGGGTGTTGCTGCAGTAGCAGAGGCTGGCTAGAGAAAGGGGTTCTGCTTCGTGCCAAAATTAATGCAAAAGTGAATTGGTATATAGTTATGTTTCTATCTGTAGCTTGTAAGTGTGCCATAGATTTGACAGGTGGCCTCTGGTATTATAAAGCAATGAATAGGCTAGCTGGTAGCAAATATTTGCTGCAAAAGATTGATTCTGGGTTAAAACATCTACCCAAAATCAAAGAGGAAAAGCCTGTGAATTTTTACGTCTCACAGCAGAGAACTCTTAAATGTACTGTTGAGGCTCGAAAAGAAGCGGGGAAATCTAGCACAATTTATCTCCTTATGCTGGTAGGTTGTGCTGAAAGGAACCACTGGGCATGGATACTTCCACATGCTCATGCAGGGGGAGGGAAGTGTCCACTCACCCTGGAGTCATCTTTCAAAACCATTGAAAGAAGCAGCAATGCAGGTCCCCCTTCATACAACCTGATTCTGCGCAGAACTGCTGGCTTTTGTGGAGCCATGGGTTTCTTAAGCTGAAAGAGCTCCTAAGAGATAAGCATTAAAGTACTGAGCCTGAGACCTCCTTTTGCAGCTTTAGCCTCACACCTAAATGAATGTATACACTGAAAATACCTGCAAAGCCTTGGGCAAGTTAGTAAATGAGCAGCAACAGGTCAGCATACAGGAGAATTATTTTTGCAGTTTCCATAGTTTCAAGAAAAGGTTACCTCTTTGTTACCCCCCTCTAAAAAGCAGTGGTTTGCAGTGGTTTAGCTAATTCACATTAACTGGGTTCTTGTAATTGTAATAAGGCAAGAAGAGCTTTTGCCATGATGGAATTACAAAAAGACATCATCTCTCAGCCACTCAGAAATTAACCTTATTTAACTTCACTGCCACAAAATCCACAGACCTGCTCTGCCTTTGCTGTTATGTCACACTGCAGGAAAAAACCATCTGGTTTTGCCTGTGAAGACGGTGTCTCGGCTGCTCGAGTGCTGAGCTCTTTTCCTAGCGCTGCCACACGTTTCCTCAGTGACCTCAGGAAATTCAGGCTTCCCCTGTTTCTCTTTTTAAAGCATGGAAATCCTCTCCAGGCTTTCCCTTGCAGTCTGGTCCTGTCTGAAAAAGTGTGGGTTTTTTATTATTAGCTAAACTGAATTTGGCAGTGGACAGATGTTCACTTTGCATACAGCTGTGCTGGCTGAAGATACATTTTTCTGTTTTTCTGGAGGCTAAATTAACACTGATAGAAAATTCTGTGGTCTTCAGATAGAAAGCACTTTGGAAATAGGAATTATTGTGGGTTGGATTTTCAGAATTGCTGTCAGCCACAGCTGAAATCAGTGGAAGCTGTGAGCTGAAAATACTGAAGCCCTGAAGTACAATAGTTTACATGAATGTAGAAGTTGTTAGTGGCTGGCACAGGATTTTGGATCAATCTACATTAAAAGCTCTCAGGTAAATACAAAAGGTAAATGTGGTGAAATGCTCCTATTTGTTTTTTCACCTGGTTGTGTGGTGATGTTTGTTTGGGGTTGTTTTAACTGCAGAATGCAGGTCTGAGAAGGCTACAGGCTTTCACCACAGGCTGTCTGACTATTGTCTCGTGATGCAAAATCGGTTTTCAGTTAGTGTTGGGAATTCTTATGGAATCTTACAGTGGCAAAATGGGTGCAATTTACCCAATGTTTCTTCTTCTACACCTATGAAATTAATTTACTGTGTGTGAAGGGGGGGGATAGCGTGGAATTAAACCCAAAACTTAAATAATAATGACAAAGCTTTTAAGAGAGAATGTCTCACAATCTGACATAAGTAGTAAGATTGTTGCTGCACTGTTAGTATAATTAAATTACATTATGCTATTGCATTAAACTAATCCATCAGTAATACTGTACTTAGCAGGAAGAGTTTTTCAGATAAACATTACGAGCCTCTAAACTTCTGCATTTTTTCTTTCAAAATGCATGGAAAATAGAGAAAAATATAGAAATTGGAGGAGCAGAATATAACATGAAAAGCTATAGCAGTGGAAAAAGGCTAGCTGGTTCAACATGCCAATCCTTTTAAAGCAGGTAAGTAGAGTGTTAGAATACATTTACCAAAAGGGTGGAATATGAGAAGTATGTGTGAGGTGCCTGCTATTACTTCGAAGATGTTAGGTACCGATATAAAAATTCTCTTTTTAGCATTTTCCCAAACTTCATAACATGCAAGGTTAAATCAGAAGCTGCTGAGAATAAACTGTTAAGAAAAACATGCAAATGATAACTGAAATGAAGCTGCAATCTTTTATCTGAGCAGAGGCAATAAAAAAAGGGGGCTACAGATCACTTAGACTTATGGCCAGTGAAACAGGGCAGCTGATCAGAGGGATGCAGTTTTTAGAACAATGTTAGGTTTTGCAGACCCAGGAAGCAGAATAGTATTTTTCAAACTGAAGACTTTACTCCCACTGTAACAGATCAAAAGATCATTCAGACCAGCAGATCCTGTCCTCTCTCAGCTTAGTAAGTTGTTGTACATTTATTGTGGTGCTAGATCTTTTCCAAACGGGTTACTGGTGCTTTCATCCACATTCTGTTGACAGCTATCCCTTTCTCACTTTTGCAAAATGCAAACTGTGATAATTGTTCCTTTCTGTTATCATGCACAATTACTTGGATTTTAGCAAAAATTATCACAATGACAAGCAGATTTCTGTCCCTTTGCTTACCTTTTCCATAGATAGCAGGCAAATACACACTGTAAACTTACTGTATGCCAAACTGCTGTAACTGGGACTACAGCATTTGCTCTCCTTCCTACATTTGCCTCTGCCTTGAAGTGTTCCCTAAATCATCTTAGTCTGCAGTCCTCATGATCTAATTGTGCCCGCAGTATGCCGGGATGGACATGCTATTCATTAAGGATTCAGATGTGTACAGGGGTTCTCTTCTAGCTCCTGGGGGTAGGAACAGGATGAAAACATTATGAGACTTTATTAAGTCTTATAAGACTGTCACCCCTTGCCTCTGGCAGCCCCAGGGGTGGGAATCAGCCTTTACAGGGAAGTTATCATCTGTAATACATATTTATGCTGTGTCCATCGTGTATAAGAATGCTCTCAGTAAAACTTAGGCTAGGCTGTAATAATACTTTGCACTTCTTTGTTGCCTTTCATCTGAGCATTTCATTGTGCCTTTAAAAGCTTTCATTAGCTAAAATTCACAACCCCGTTGTGCAGTAACTGTGCATTAACACCTCCACCGTATACAAAACACAGTTCAGAGAAGGACTGGTGTAAGTGGTTTAAAAAGCTGGAAAGAATAGGAGTGTGGGGGAAAACTGAATTGATTATTCCCACATCTTTGTGCTAGCCCTGTGTTTTCTATCTAAAATATCTTAGACTTGGATTGATGTTCTGGCTGCATTCTGCTGCATTTTTAAATGCTGCTATGTGTCAAATTTAGCATTGTTTCAAAATTCTGAAGACATTCATTTGCAGGTTCATTTATTATCTGCTGGAAATCTATCCTTTATAACTGGATGCAGATACAGCCACAAGAGTGATATAATTGCCTGTGGAGCTAGGTATTTATTTTCAGTATTGTTAAGCTACAGGGTCTAGTTTCCCCAGGATATGTATGACTCTTGTGAATGCCAGTTACATTCACGAGAAGAGAATATGCCCCTAAAGCTACAATGTCCTTCGTGCATAGCCTCCAATCCTCTACAAAGCTTACATTTCACACGATTCAACATTATTGGTTCTTTTGGGATCAATGAGAAACTCACCACCCATCTCCAGTATCTCTGAATTACAGAGCAGAACCAGATCAAACACAGAAGAGTTCCCTCATTTATCCTGCCTCTGTAATACATCAGAGTGTGTGCTGCATTCATTTTGTGTAGGCGGGCTGGTGTCTAATGTACTCTGTGAACATATTTATAAAGGATTAACCTGTGCCTGGTGTTCCTAAAAACTGACTTAGTTAAAATACATATTTTATTCTACTTGTCTCAACCATACAAATCATTCCTATTTAGCTTTGATATTAGTAATTTTTACTGTAGTGTAATACACTGCACATTATTAGTAGTCCTACTATATATGACAGGCTTTTTTTTTCCCTCAGCCAATACTTCTCAGTGCATTGTATCATCTGCATCTGAGAATTTTAACCTGCAGTGAAAGTGTTCACTAATAGAATGTGTACTGCTTAGCAAATGCTGCAACACTGAGGGTTTGAAAAGGGTATTCTTGCTTTCAAAGTGTTTAGAAGCAAACTGGGTGTAGAAGGTCAGGAATCACAGGTGCTGGGAAGGACCTGGATGCACTTTGTACCTGGAATCCTATGTGTGAGCACACACACTGACCTGGCACCTGCCATGCCAGGAAGGACACATTAAAGTGAAGCTCCTGGACTGCAAACAATTACAGCCCACCCCTCCCACCAGCTCCAAGTTAAGTATGTATGTTTTACAATATTTACTTTGATACAGGCAATATTTAGATACTTGTTTTGTGTAGGAGAAGGATTAAAAGGAAATACAAATGAAGAGCTTGGCAATAGGGAATTCTGACCCTCATCTGCAATGTGTGAAAATAGCTCCAAAATGTTATGGGCAATTTGAGAAGCTGATGGCTAGGAACTTGGGATAAAACTGAAGAAGGGCAGACTTCTGATGAAGGATTAGGGGTAATTTATTAAAGTTATCAATCACAGGGAAAATGACCAAAGTAAACACTGGAAAATTTGTTACTTCAGATGTTTGACAGCCAGACTTAAGGTTTCCTCTCACCTTGATCTTCAACTTGGAATTCAGGGCTTGGTTTTGTTTTGGTGTTTTGTTTTGTTTGGTTTTTTTTTGCTTTGTACCAGCCTGTACTGGGATAGCAACTGTGTGCAAAAGCTTATAGAGTTTTCAGTATCTTCTGATAGAAAGGAATAGTGGTAGTTGATTATATATTTGCTGCTCATCTGATTACCATTGAGTTCAAGGAGTTCAGCCCACAGTAAATTCTATTCTTGATACCATGTTGATACATTTTTGTGTCAGATATTATTTGTTGTACCATCAGTCCATCTTATCCGGATATAAGAAAACACAAAAATCAGTGGGTGTAGCAGGGGGAGAAAGATTCTTCTCAGCAGCCCATCACGCAGTTTTTCTAGTTCATTTTCTTCCCCGTTGTTTGAATACCAACTCAGAAGCTTGCAAATGTTTCTTTTTCTTGCCAAGACAGTGGTACTTTTGCCCTGGCACACATTAATTTTTTTTTCCTTTTCTTGTGTTTTGAGTGCAGCTGAACAGCAAATTTCTTTCTGTCAAACAAGCAACTTCCTCATATTAAAAGTTCTTTCCAAACTGAAGTATCTTTTTTTGATTTCAGCACAGCTCTGCATTTGTATTTGTTAAATACTGACAAGTGAATAACAGCAAGTGCAGCAATATTGTGTGCCCGTGGGCTTTAAGAACAGCCCCTCTGGGACCCATCTGTCTGTCTCAAGGAGCCACAGCAGCAGCAGTGCTTTGAGAGGTAGAAAGTAAGACAGCAAGTCAGTATTCAGGAAACAATTCAGGCTCCTTCAAAAGAAATCTAACCTCTTTTCTGCTATTCCACGTGCATTTTAACAGCACTCACTCTCAAGAATTTTCATGCAAGTTGTACCCATTTCACACTCCTCCCTGAAACCTAGGTAATTTTAAATTTTACAGCAGCAAAATAATTTACTGCCTGTTCTCTAGCCAGTGTAAGAGACTTTAAGTGGAAGTTGGCTCATTGGAGGCCATAGGAGGACAGGGATAGATGGATGGATAGATGTATGTGTATGTGCATCTGGAGTTCTTTTGTTCTGTCCCTGTTAGCTTTGACTGTTAAAACAGCCATTTCAGTAATTTCTTGGCTGGCTTTGTGGGGGAAAAAATCTTGGTCTTTGCTGCTCCCAGAAGAGAGGTTGTCATAATGTTGCTCCCCCACTTGACTGACAGACACCTTTGCGAACACACAGCGTGTTTCATCTCAAAGCACTCGATGAATATCCTTAACCCCCACTCTGGACCAACCCACCTCTACTTGGAACGCTCCTTGTCTGTTCTCATAGGATTACAATCCCTGCCTTTTGTTCCTCCTTCTCAGGAGTTAATACCTCCCCACCTTACAAGTCAGCAGCAGATTCTGTCAGTTTAAAACCCCAAATAACAAACACTCCTACCCTGAAGGCCTTTTCCTTTCAAGCATGTATTTTTCTAGCTTGCAAGAGAGTCAGTGCCATAACCCTGAGTTTTCATGGAACAGTTTCTAAGCCTGTATCTGTCTATCATGAATATATTTCAAAGAGGGAATGAACATCCCCTCTTCTGGTAGCTCCGACATTTTGTGGCTTCCTGCCCCACCTTTCCGCCACCCTCAGCTCCTTATAAGCCCCTGCATTTCATCCTGTCTACGTGTAATGTCTCCTTTCAAATCCTCATTCACTGCTGCTGTCACCTCAGCCTGCTCCAGCCACTGCCTGCCAATGCAGTCACAGCCCAGAACCCAAACATTTTTACTTCTTTTAAGGCATCCCACTGTCGGTCTTTTGCACATTTCCAGAAAGCTGGATGACCTGTGACACAAGTTTCCAATATTTCTCTTTCATCCACACTCTATTTCCATATCTGTTAGATTTTCCTTTGAATTTCTGTGGCCTGAAAAACAAAGCACCATCTTGTTTTTTTTCCTTTTACGCCATTTAACATTGCTGGCATCACATCCCCACCTTTCTAGCTGAGGTCTTCTTTTTTTTTTTTTTTGGCACTATTTGGTATTGTTTCTTGCTTCCTAACAAGCTGTGGTTAAGAAATGTTAGACACATCTGCCCTGGGGATAGTTGACTGTCTCTAAGCTAGACACAGGAAACTGCTGGCTCAGGGGTGAGAGACGACTCCTCCACAGAATTGTGACACACTAGGTGACGTATAAGGTGAGCTTATAAAGGGAGGCATTAACAGAATTAATGTTTGTTTCAAAGATGTAGAAGAAGATCTTGAAGATAAACTGAAGATCTGAGATTATTGGGTGATCTGCCATAATCTCCATCATTTAATCGCTTGTATTTGCTGTTTCTGACACATTTGCTGAGCCCAAGAGCTCAAGCCCAAGAGCTGAGCTTAAACTGTACACGTGTTCAGATTTTTGCCCTTTACCTCCTCACCCTGTCCCACCTTACTTTGAAACGGCAACTGCTTAGAAACCAAAGGGCTTTTTTCTCATGTCTCAGATGGTGGCATGTCAGGTAGGTATATGAGGCAGGGGATTTTAAAAACAGGGAGAATAAAACTATCATGTTGGCTGAGGCCTTCTCGTGCTTTGTAGCATACCAAACAGAGCAGTATAGAGAGGGTGTCCTTCCCTGGAGGAAGCTCGTGGCTTCTGACAACAGTTAATATGGGGTTTTAGACATGACACTGATTCAAGTTTTCTGTTCGGTCTCTGGTTTGGTATTTTTTTCATCTCCCCAAACCCAAGGAACTGATGTCCAGGCAAAGCTGACCACCCCACTAGTCATGTCCATGCATGAGCTCTCTGTTGCTTGTGACAGACCTCCGCTTCACCTGCCCCACAGTCCCTCCCCATACATGCTCTGTTCCAGCAGGGAGGCTGTTTTGGAGCCCAGCTGCATAACACTGCATCACAGCAATGATTTTGCTCCCTGGTGACTCACTGCATTTTGCACCTGATGGTAAAAGATAACCTGTCACCTTAAATCTCACTAGTTCTGCAAGACAGCTTTTATATAATCAGTGACTACTTTTACCCTCTTTTGTCCAAACATGAATATTAGGTCCAGCTTGACTCCCCCATATATTTTTTTAAAGAAAGCAGCTGTGTTGTCCTTCAGGAAAACAGCTTGTAATTTAGCATTACTGCATTATATCCCCTAGGCAACGCTTTCTGTCTTCAGGACATATATTTATCACAGACATCACACTATCTCTATGGTGGTTTAGTTTTCCATCAAGGAAAGCTAAAAGAACATATAATTCCTTAAAGCTATGATTGATCTTCATCACAATGTACCTCTGGTGCTCTTCTCAGTGTCTCTTCTGCTGAACAAGATTTCTTCTTCCACTTTTGATCTCTCAGAAGTCTGTACTGATCTTGGAAGCGTGGGTTTGTTTTGCCTTCTAGTGCTATCTTTGTGCTTGGCAGAGCTCTCTTGTCCTTTGGTCAGCTCTCCAGTCCTGGTTAGCTACATCAGTCAGTGGCTCTTTGCCTTACTCAGGAGGCTCCCGTGGAGACCTGAGTGTATGTCAGAAAGTAAATAATCTGCCAGCATTGGATGGCTTTCACTTCTGGTTTTCAGTTTCATTTTTGGTATTACAAAACATGGAGACTAGGTAGATGGGCACATCTTGAGATGATCTCAGTTAAGATGAACAGAAAAATGACAGCCCTGCTGCTTGCTCTCAGACTTTTCTGTTCGTTCATGCCAGCTGTTTTGTTAATTGCTGCTTCTTCTGGTGACCGTTTCACCCTTAAGCTCAGAGCGGTACCAGTCTATTGTTACAAATTCAGATCCCAAAAGACACAAGAAACCAAGCTTGGTCTTCTTGGTAGGAAATACTATGAGCTACAGCACTTGTGAAGTCTACTTGATCAACGTACACAGCTGGAGAGAAAAAAAGCAAGCAAGGAAGGAAGAAGTGGGAATGCAAATTTTAGAGAAATCTTTCAAAGCCTGCAGTAGTTGGCAAGGTAAATGCAAGGCTTTTTCTGCTTTTCATAACACTGGTAGTATCAGTTTATGATAAAAAGCTATTCTGAGACACACAAGAAGGTAAGATATTTGCCAAAAAAATTCTTTAGTTCAATTCTATTTTTTTATGATGGACATGAAGTGCCATCCATACTGAATGACTGTTGGCATGCAACTTACCACTGAGCAACTGTATGTTGATGGATAAGCCAGTCTCATCCAAGTGTCAGGAAGATTATCAAAAAAAAGAGCTGTCTGTAGTTGCTCCATCTCTGAGGAGATTGCCAACTCACCCTGACAAAAGAAAACATTAGTGTGCTATTTGCATCTCACAAAGAGACTGTGATAAGATGACATGATAAATGATAGAGGGCTTTTTTTTCCCCAGTAAAAACACATAAGGTACCTAAATCGTCAAGTGTAAAGAATATTTTGGCTCTTGTAACTGGGGTTGAGTCACTTATTTTTTTAAAACAGGAAACAGTCAGAAAAACAGGAGTGTAGGTTCTGGGTTTTCTGTATTTCTTAGAATCACTCTAATTGCATTAAGTAATTACATGATGTAGTAATTCATATACACACGCATGGAAGCACCCACCTACGCATATGTACAGGGAGAAGATGATAAGGGGCCAAATTACTAACTTGCTTTCAGATATCCCACAGAAAATCGTACACGCAATCAAGCTACTATTCTGCTGGCTTGCTTGCACTAATGGCTATTTCAATGCCCATGTTTTGTTACTCTGAATTAAAGATCGAAAGAGAGGTAATTTTTCAGGTGGTGAAAAAAATTAGGTCCCTTAAAAATACTACCCCTATGAATTAGATTTTCAGTACTTAGTTTTGGAGTGGCATGCATTAACTACAGCTCTGCATGCATATACCACAATTGTCTGTGTACATTGCTAGAAATGCCTAAGAACCTACTTGGCTGCCCAATTCCATGATTGAACATACATTAAATGTTAGTGCAGCAGGTACATCACTCTTTGACATTTTCAGATATAATGAAAATTTGGCCTTCTGTGGTTAAGAACATCACATGTTGCTATTCAGCACTTTGTTGATGTTGAGAGATGTATTATTACCAAAAATTGCCAAAGATACGTGATGAGTTACTCATGTCCCTCTTACCTTGCTTCATCACACTCAATAGATGCACAGTAAGATCAGGACTTGGGTGCTACTGATACTGCACCTTTCCCTGCAGTTAATGGCCAGCTCCTAATGATGGCCAAATTCCACATACTCATGGCATTTAACACAGTATGAACCATGTGCCTTATCCAGAGGGGATCTATATGAAATAGAGTTAGTTTTCGGCATCACAGGGACTCTGAGGCATCAAACAACTGCTCCCTTCTGTCCTACAGATTGCCTAAAACACATGTGAATACACATAACTAACAACCACATCTCTCAGCTGTTAAAAACAGAGGAGCCAAATTTCTGCAATGGCAAAAGAGAAGAATGTCCCAACCTTACCTCCATGTCTGCACTGAAATGGGAGTCAGACCATAATCAGAGGCCTTGCATTTTATTTCCTAGTACATAGAGAAAAAGAGGATTTCAGTCTCCTAAGCAGTTTCGTGTTAATTTTTTTCACACAAATTTAAACAAATCATTTGATATATGGAGATGAGTTACATGTTTGGAGTAGGAAGCTTATGAAAGCACAATTTTTTAATCAATGAAATCAGAAATAAGCTCCCCAAGTATCACTCACAACTGCCTGTTACTGGCATTTATACTTATGCTGTTTAAACCGATGCATCCCCTGAGATTAGTAAAGTAAAGCACACATATCTTCAGACCTAAATTAAGTTCTTGAAGAGAATGCCTTACCTCAGATATCAGCAGATCCAGTCTCATAGTATGGAAAACAAATCATTTCATGTGAGTAGCATTCTGCTGGTGTTTGGATAAAATACCTGATCTCCCTTTCTTCTGAAAGATTTTTTTTTCGCTGTGTCATCTTGCTCTGCCTTCATCCTCAAGAGATACCACATTGCATGAGGTAAGTGTCTTGTGTATCCACTTCTGCACAAATGTAGAGGAAATGATAAACTTTGTGTATCTTTATGCAGAGAAAGCACTTCTACTGCCTTCGTGTCACAGTATGAGGGATATGGAGGATTTATCCTCTGAAATAGAGAAGAAGTGGAAGACTTGTGCAGGACCATGCTGTTAGGAAGAAAAGCAAATTCTGCCTTGTAGTTTGGAAATAATGGCATTTTGCAGCCTGACACAGGATCCTAACTGACCCAACACTATTAATATATTGTAACACTTCAGCAAGATTTTTTTTCTTTGTGGTGCAAAATAATGCATGTATTTATGGCTCACGTATACTAGAGATCCCTCATTGCACATTTCAGATTGAATCCCTGTAAAAAACAGGTATGAAAATATCTAATTCTATTGAAATTGGTGGCCATAGGAGGGAAAAAAGAAAAAACCAAAACCAAACAAAAACCATAAAACCATCGACATCACACTATCTTGTGAAAAATTTGCAGCCTGCTCTATGTTTTGACTGACCTTGTCTTCCACAGCTTGGGATGCTCCTTCCCCAGTGACTGAGTATTTGAATTGCAGCTCTGATAGCATATGGAGCATGTTGTCTGCAGTTATTAGAAAAGCAATCTCCACATTGGGGTGCAGGCCATAACGGCTTTGGGGAAGTAGCATTTTATCCATATTTTTATGGTAGCCTTCATAATCCAGGTTTGAAGAGACTGAAAACCCAGAAGCAAGCACTGACTTACTATCAAACTGTCAAAGAAATAATAAAAACCTTGTCACTAAGACACTGGTGGCAATCCTCGCTAGACAGAATAAGGACCTGCTTAGGCATAAATGAAATTGTTCTATTATGGAGTCACTGTTGAGAACAAGACTTTTATATCACTTTTATATTCATGGAAATTAATCTAATTTGTTCCCCATTTTAATTAGCCTCTTTATGTCACACCCAGGTTCCAATGCTTGCAAGAAAAAGAAAAAAGAATTTTCTAATAGATTATCCATCTGAAAGAAAACAGCAGAAAGATCATTTTAATTTAAAAAATAAAGGGACAGAAATATTTTAAAAGAAAAATATTATTTCTTCCAAATTATGAAGTGCTGCTCTCTGGTGTAACATTATTATTCTGTGTAGCAACTTACTAAATGAAGCAATTTATGGTAGCATCTCTGAAAAATGCCATCCCTCATTGAAATGAAAGCAGGTAATAGCATAAGGACTGTAAAATAAAAAAGCAGAATACGTTCTTTTAGACCATTATAAAAATACATGTATTGTCTATTTGAAAATCAATACAGTACCATAAAATAAAATGGAGCTGTGGTATCATCATCATAATTTCTATTTCAAATGGTTTGCTGAGAACCAAATTGTATCTTTTATGGAAAAAGAATGACAAATGGTTTAATTCAATATCACACGCACGTGTATATATGAGCTGAATTTCTGCTGCGACTCAAAGCTGTTAAGCAAATATTTTAGTATCACCACAAGTTGAAAAACAACAGACATGTGGGAGTACATCCATTTATTTACACTTGTACTGACTTAAAATTCAAAATGCTATTTGATGCTTTTAAAGTACTGCTGTGGATGTTAAATTACTGCTGAATTCTTACTGTTCTGAGATACCTTTCAACCTGCCAAGATGCATGATGATGATGATGATAATAATAATAATAACAGCAGTAGTGTGGGGATCTTTAAAATAATGTGGGGCTTATTCCTGTAAGATAAATACCATTTTCACTAACCCGTGTTTTATGATTCAGCATTTCTGATGCAACAAAGTGAAATAATGAAAGTAAAACAACAACAGGTTTGTGTGGGATGGGAAAGGGAAAACGAGCACATGTATTGTCAAAATTTCTGCAGAAATTGTAGGGGGAAAAAAAAGCTCATGTAAGTGGCACTTCCCTCTCTCTCCCCACCCCGGGGAAAATTCCTCCTCTTGTTTTTAGCGTTCGCTACATTTCCTTCTTTTATTCCTTTTTCTGATCTCGTCCTTTTGTTCCCCTTGTCTCCTCGGATGCTTCTCCTGCCTCCCCGCCGCGGGAGGCTCCCGGCAGCCGGGGACGGAGAGCCACGGCCGGCTGGTGCGAGGCTTGCAGGTGAGCTGGGGCCGGCGCCGGGGAGGGGAAGGACGGGAACCCAAGGTTTGCTGCCCTGTGTGTGTACAGGGCCTGTTGCACTCCCGCTTCCCTCTTCTGCGCGTCTCTTTCCCAGGGACACGGTGGGTACGAAGCCCCTGCGTGTGGCGCTGGGAGCTTTCTACACCTGCCTCGCTCGGGGCTGCGGGGGAGGAGGAGGAGAGATGGCAAATGTGTTCTCAGGTGAGGACGGGGCTGTGACCCACCCCTCTCAGCCACGCTTGGCGCGAATGGGCTGGGAAGGGGTTTCCCCGCTACCATCACCGTCTGACAAATGCCGAGTTCAGTGAGCGTCCCTCGGCCCGCCAGGCACGGCCACCGCCACAGGCGGCGACAATCACCAAATGCCCCACAGAGGTGGAAGGAAGGGGACTTTTCTACCTCCCTCTTACCGAAATAGTTTTGTCACCCAGGGTCGCCCGGTCATTATCGCCGCCCGGCCGCAGCGGTGCGGGCACAGCACTGCAAGGAACCTTTGCATCGCTCAGGGATCAGAGGTCACCCCTGCAGGGGACCGGGGGGCTGGTTTATTAAACAGCCGGGTCTGTTTAAGATGTAATTCCTCAGGACGAGCCGTGCGCTTGTGGCCATTTAAATGAGTAACAGAGCGTGCCCGTGTTTGCTTTCCCCAGGCGGGCGGACACCCCGGGTTGCGGTCGGCCGGGTCGCCCCAGCCCCGCAGGGCTGTGACCTCTGCGGTGCCGGCTCCTGCCCGTGTCACCCCCCTGCCCCCCGGGCGGAGACCGCGGGAGAAAGTGCAGGACGCGCCTTGGTTCTGCCGACATCGGTCCAGCCTTGCCCTGCCGGCTGCCGCGCCGGCGATGACCGCGCTCGCACAGCCGGGCGGGGCGCGGGCTCTCCCCG